>CATKHJ010875501.1:0-18068 GCA_949750685.1 Vernicia montana
AAAATGACTCCTTAGTTCTTATACATTAAAATATCATTTATAAAAAAATATATTTTATATTTTAATAAAGATAAAATATATTTTATCTTTATTTAAAAAAAAAATCAAAACCAAAGAGAGATAAAAAAAAATATATTTTATCTTTATTAAAATATAAATATATTTTTTTATAAATTATATTTTAATGTATAAGGATTAAGAAATCATTTTATGTTAAATTAAATTTGTATTATTTTAATTAATTAATTAATTTTATTAACTTTAAATTTCATAAATATTAAATTTTCTATAAATAGTTTAAAAAATATTTATACAAAAATAAAAATTAATACGTAAGTGCATAGATATTAATTTTTTTATTTTTAACATCACTTGACAAAAATTCTAAATTATGGATGGAGGGTTTTATATGTACCTTTTTGAAAAGATTAAGAGTCTAATGGAAGCAAAAAAACATTAAGGGCTCACTTGAGTATCAGCTTAAAGGAGAGAGTTTTATATGTACCATTTTGAAAAGATTAAGGGTCTATTTGGACAAAAAAAATATTAAGGGTTTACTTAAACACTAACCCAAAGGAGAGGGTCATATTTGTACCTTTCGCCCAAAAAATATATATAAATATCGAAAATAGATAAAACCGAATAAATTTGGCCGATTCAATTTTAGTTTAAAAAATTACCGAACCGATCCAATATATAAAAGATTCATTTTAGAATTAATTTTTTTAAAAATAAATTTAAATTTCATTAATCATCTCAATAGAAAAGGACCTTCTAATAAGAGTAAATTGATTAGCATATCGTAAATATTCAACAGAATATTCAACTGTTATATAGTTAGTTTTAAAAAACTGCGACTGTAATACTGGAACAATGTGACAACCACTGTTTTCTTTGCAAACATCTAAAACACAATAGTACACAGATATATCATCAAGACTCATAAAAAATTAAAAAAAAAAAAAAACTTCCAACAAAAAAAGATATAATAAAACTTCCAATAAAAGAAAATAAAATAACATAAAAAATAAAATATAATCTAACATAAAATTATAAAATGAAAAGTATCACCCTAATAACAGTAAGCACAAACTCACCCACAAACTATATGGTAAAAATGGAAATGGGAAGGCAACGGCGAAAGTAAGGAGACAAAGAACAAGATTGAGCAGAAGGAGCGTCGAACGACGATAGAGAACGACTTGTAAGTAAATGACGAATGAGTAAAGTCAGTGACAGATATGACAATAACAATAATGATGAGACTATTCATATCAAATTTAATAGAAGATATTGAAATTACCGCCGATCAAAAGAGAAGATTGATGATGGCTTAAGAAATAAAATTTAAGGGAAAATTAGAAATAAAAAAAAAAAGACTACTAGAATTTTTAAAATACCTTAAGATAATTCTAAATACTCTTTAATAAATAATTAAACAAAAAAAATTAGTGCATCAGCTAAAAAAATTTTTATGCCAAGTGACTAGTGGCCACTTTAGAAGATGTTGGAGAATAAAATGCATATAATTATCAATTTTTAAGGGTGAAGAATTATCAAAATTAACAAATATTTAGTTTGATTCTTGTATTTAATTAAGCATCCATTTACTATTATTTCCATTTATTTAAGGTCAGTTTGATATTGTTGTTGAGCATTTTGCTTTTGAAATTTTAATTTTTTTTTATTTTTATTGTTTTTATTTTTTTTTTTTACATGTTTTTAAAGAAAATATGATTTATTTTATTTCTCTCAAAAATCGAATATAAAAAGTAGTTAAAAAAAAAAATCAAAAGCAAGTGGAAAAAAATAATACCAAATTGACCCTTAATGTTCTCTAGTGCATGCTTTGTCTTGTCCTAACAAGATTGAGCTAATTAGTAGAAATGTCACCAAATAATGGATGACTATAGAAGTAGAACTCAATGAAAATTGAGAAAAATAATTAACAAGACAATTCGATATAACAAATTTAGATTAAAAAAAATTAAATTGAGAAAAAAAATTATTATGAATTAACTTAATGACATAAAATAATTATATAACTTATAGCTTTTACTATTATATTCAATTTTTTAATTTTTATTATTCTATATCTTAGAATTCAGCTAAAACAATTGTAATTTCCTATAACAAAGGATAATTATATTATTATTTTTTTAAAATATGATTTCGACTAAAACTCAAAACCTTCCGGCTCTGGAAAACTTTGATACCATCAGCCATTATATTTCATTGTTAAAAGTTTTAAATGGATAAAAATAGACAAAAGGGTCAAATTAATTTTTGAATTTGGCACCTGAGAACAAATTAGGACAAAATCACCTTTTTTATCATCAAAATTTTCACACTTAACAATTTTTATCAAACTAGTCCTTAATCAAACTTTAGGCAATGAGTGTGCTATAAAATCAGACGGAATAAATTTAATTTCATAAGTTCCGTTTGGCATGACTTTTTAGAAAAGTATTTTTCTAAAAAAAAAAAAATTTACAATTTTTTCAGTTTTGAAAAAAAATAGGTGAATAAATACTTTTTCAAAAAACAAGATTAAAAAAACAATTTCAAAAAAATTAAAAAAAAATAATCAATTAAATAAAAAAATTCAAAAAGTACTATTTAGTCTTAAATTTAATTGATTACTATTAGCCTGAAGGCTAAAAAAACACTTTTTTAATTTTTTATTTAATTGATTGATTTTTTTTAAATTTTTTTTGAAATTATTTTTTGAAATTATTTTTTTTCAATCTTACTTTTTCAAAAAATATTTATTTACCAGTTTTTTTCAAAAGTACTTTTCAAAACTGAAAAAACTAAAAAAAAAAAAATTCTTTCAAAGAACACTTTTCTGAAAAGTTATGCCAAATAGAACTTATGAAATTAACGCTATTTCGTCTGATTTTATAGCACACGCACTGGCCAAAGTTTAACCAATGACTAATTTGACAAAAATTGCCAAGTATGAAAACTTTGATGACAAAAAAAGTGATTTTGTTCTGATTTGTCTCCAGGTGCCAAGTTCGAGTACTAATTTGATCCATTTACCGACAAAAATAAGTAGGATGGAGGTTGGGGATTGTTATTCTTTTATTTTTTAAATTATATTCCTTTACAAAAATATGTTTGCTTCAAAGTGTTTTTATTTTTAATTTTTATCCAAGCCATTTAATAAAAAAAAATTATTTAAAAAGCCACAAATCATGATTTACAAAATTTTTGTTTTCTAATTTTTATAAAATCCATTACTACCCTCTTCTCTCGACATTGTTACAAAATTTTAGGATTTCTGAACCAATCCAAATACAGATTGGAGTACCATAGAAATTGCCTCATATATGAAGGTGACTTATTCAATATACACCTTCAATTTGATATCTTGAATTTTATTTTCAAATTCATTATATACCTCCAATTTTGATACCAAACAAACAAAATTATTAAGGTCAATCTCAACCAATTTGTCACAAATGATTAATTTAGTAATACAATAGGCCTCTTAATTTTGTTTTATTTTTTCCTTTTAAACTAATTGTAATAGAACCACAAAATCAGACACAAGTAATTAATAGAAAGCCAAGAAGAAAATGAAATCATCATCTCATTTTCTTGTAACTTAAGTTGAGAAGCTGGAAGACAAAGCTAGTGAGTAGGGAGGGGGGTATCCTATTGATTGGACCGCAGAAGTAAAAAAAAAAACATAAATTCATTCCAAAAACAAAGTTGTTTGCTCACCAAGTCCAAATCCGATGAATGGTCTGAATTCTTTCTTTACAGAATTAGTTTTATCATAACCTCAACTAAACATCTATAAAATCTGCTCGGCCACCAAAGAGGGGAGTCTCAAACTGCCACAGTTTATTTACTTCACAAACTTCGGGAAACTTTTTCATACAGATCATGAGGCCAATTCCTATTCGTATTGTTAGCAAGAAACTGTGCAATCTGCAAAGGTTGAAAGAAATATCCATCAAGAAGCCATGATAATGCATACTAGAAATCGGTAGCAACATCAAATTACATCAGCTTTAGGTATAGTATCAACCATTATTACCAATCCAAATTCGTAAGACAAACCAGACCTTACAATATGTAATCAAAATCAAATAAATCAGTTGTTTGATACCCAAAGTTATTTGCGATAGAAATGATTTACAGTCCTAAAAAGGCAAAACATGTGCTTTTGAGTAATGCACAAGGTATGAATGAAGAAATTATGAAATATAACGTCGTATTCAGAATTAATACTTGATAGATAAAATGGTAAAAGAGGAAAATTTTCAACAAAAATAGTCATGGGATTTCTATTAGCTTTAATTTATCTAGGCTTCTTGTTGAGAGGAACTCTAGCATGGTTTGTGCATATTTGGGCATGCATCTGCTATTGCAACTTGCAAGTAATGGAATGATAAAGAAAACCCCGGGTTCAATAACTTTAGATTTTGGGCAACACCAAAGAGACTATAAGCTAAACAAAAATTTCAAAGGAGCAATAATATCTAACAGAAACATAAAATAAAATGGCAAGTATTTCCAGTATACCTTTGCTCTCATGGCACGAAGCGAACCATCAGAATCTGTCACATTGTCAAGACATGTAAGAGCAACCTTCAGAAGGTCTGGCACACAAACTTGGACATGAGGAGACAAATTCTGAAATGCATCTGCAGTGACATCTGGTACTCGTGGATCTAATGGAAGGAAGGGAAGTTTAGCAACCTCCCTTAATGCATCAAGATAATGACCCAGTCTTGCCAACTTGTGAACAGACAATATAGCCTCAAGTTGTCTCAACACAGTTTCTTGCTCTAAAACATGCTCTCTTTCTTGAAGACTGGAAATCAAACACAAGTAACGTTAAAGTTAGGAAATTTACACCTTTTTCTTTTATAAAGTGTTATGATCGCCATGCAAGACAAGAGTCAAAGAAACATTTATTAGCACTTTCAAAAAATTTACAAATCTCATGGATGATTTAATGCTTGCTTGGGCCATAAAATGATAACTGTAGAGGTACACCACGTATATTTGGGTTAGCTTGCAACATAATGTCATAATCATCAATTTGACTTTCAACTACTAGTTAGGGATACCTCATTAAATTGCAATTCCATCTTAAATAACAGCATAGGTTTTGAATACTGTGAAGGTGCCTCTAATATTTTAGAGTTCCTTCATGTAGAACCCCAGGTTCTCAATTATAATTCAACCTAATGCCTCTAATACCTATAAAGATTACATAATATTGAGAAATAAAATAGGAAATTGCTCGAGTTTCCTACCACTACATTGCCTAAAGGAAGAATAATAGTGATAAATAAGTCCTCTCCTAACCACGGTTGGGTCACAATTAGAACTCTGTAGGCAGAAATATAAACTGCACCATTTCTTTATTAACTTATAACATTCCCCTTCAAGCATCATTTGCAAGCTAGTAAAAATAGCAAAAGCGAAAAAAAAAAAAGTCTGAACTTGTCTATGGTTATCAAGAAAGAGAACATAAGGGAATTCAAAGCATCAGGGAATAACCTACCTGACTTCAGGATAATACTTGTATGTCTCCAAAATCTCATTGCCAGAATGAATGAAACCAGCAGTCCGGCTCTCACCATCCAATCTACCACGTGACAGGGCACAGATTGCTTCAGACAGGCACTTATTAATCGTATCTAAAGCCATAGAGAATGCTCCAACCCTCTTCTGAATTTCTATAGACTGGGTTTTGATAACAATAAAAGCAAGACAACAAAGTAACACAAAATCAATATAACAGAAAACAAAGTAAAAGTTTAAGTAATACATCAGAAAAAGAAAGATGAACATCTCAATTGCCAAATAAATAAACAGAACTCTTTGGTGGAGTGTGTGTCAGCATATGGAAAGAGATGAAAAAAACAATGTGCAAATATTGACATAGGAGTACAAAGTTTCCTCAAGCAATAAGTAACGCCCATAGTTATTAAAGGCGCGCCTCAGGCACAAGGCGCATCCCTTGGTGCCTTAAAATGCCAAAGGCGGGCACTGTCACAAAGGTGCGCGCTTTGGTGCGCCTTGCGCTATAGGCAAGGCGCTCTAAAGGCACGCCTTTGTTACAAAAGACTCTTTTTTTGTGTATTTGTATTTTTTTTTTAAACAAAATGGCTGAATAATCTGAGCCATTCATTTACACCTTAAAATAACTTATGATAGACTTGCCAACACTTAATGATTTCAATAAAAAATAAATAAATAAAAGAGGATTAAAAGAAAAAAAATTAGGGCAACTTCTTGCCTCTATCAACAAAAAACAAAAAAGAAGAACGCTGCTCTCACAAAAAAGAAAGAAAGAGAAGAAGTGGATATCTTTTCCCAAGAGGAAGATGATGAAGAATATGAAGAAGAGGAAATTGGGAATGATCAACTTGAATTTGCTGATGATGATGAAGAAGAAGAAGATAGTATTGAGCTTGATGATGATTAATTGTGCTTTAATAATTGATAAGTATCTTAAGAATGGATGCTTTTTAGTATTAGTAGGATTAAGAAGTAGGAACCTTATGTGTTTTGCATTAGAAACCTTTATTGCTAAGTTTTATATGTGCGTTTGTTTTGGTCATAAGTTATGTGTTTTAAGTACTAATAGAGTAATAGTCATATTATTATATAAGCTTGTTAGTAACAATTTTTTTTTTTAATTTTTGCGCCTCATGTCTATCAGTAGGCTCCAGGACCCCTTTGCGCTTTGCGCCTTTAATAACTATGGTAACACCCAAAATAATAATATCATCTTTGCAGTGTGAACACTATATTATCCATTGAAAAGGAAACATACAACTAAGGAAGATGGTAACTGTGTTCTTTAAATACCAGTAGATAACATGTGGCATAAAAGGAAAGTGAATTTAGAAACAAATATGAAGGGCTGCTGCCAAAACCAAGAATTCCCAAACTTAAGTCAAAGGCAAGAGAAGAAATTTTACTTTATCATAGAGCCCAGCTTCCTGACACTGGCGAGCAGCTTCAAGCAGAAATTGTTGTCTTGCTTTGAAGTCATTCAAAAATCGCACCAATTCACCTTCTTCTCCAGCACCACGTGGACCAAGTAAAAGATAAATACCACCATCCCGCAACAAAAGCTCAGTAAGTAGTTGCTTCAGCATCAAACTTCTCTGTCTTTGCTGATCAACATTGCCTCTCCCAGTCCAAGACACCTCTCCACCCCCTACTGCAGCAGCGGCTTGTAGATAATATTCCAATGCCACAGGAAGATTGCCATGGCGTAAATATGCAGAACCATACTGCCTAATTATACTAGAGACCTCAGCATACGCATCCATGACACCTAGTTTTTGTCCAGCCCCATTAACTTCAGAAAGAACCCCATGATCTGCAAGCACAATTGATATGTGGACAGCATCTATATCATATTCCACATCTGCTACTTCCTTGGACAAAGGTAAGACAGATTTTAGCAACTGGATGCTTAAAAGCAACACATAAGGGTAAACCAGGGGGTCCTTCCCATTTTTGGTATAATATGATGGCTCAAACTTATTTAGGTAAGCCTGCAAATCTTCCAAACTGTATGGTACTGAACCTTCATTCAGGCCCACAGAAGAGGTCCCAGCATGGACGTCTCGTACAGCTGATAACTTGAACCATAAAAAATCCTCAATAGTATTGAAAAGTGTTGGTAGATCTCTCAGCAGGCGGTCGATTTGCCTCCTAGAACCAGATACTATAGCATAGAGTAATAATTTTTTCTTGTCATATGCAGCTCGACCTACCCGATCAACCATTCTTAACATTTTTTCACATTCTTCTGAAGCAGTAGCTGCAATTTCAGCAGGCACCATTCCTCCAGTGTTAATCCACTCTGTTAGCTGTCAAAAGAAAAGCCGACTAAGCTGATTATAAAAGTTCTTTATATCTTAAGCAAAGAACAATCCTTACCAGAAGAGCAAATTGCTGTGAAGCACGAGACGACAGGGCAACATTTCTTGCTTCATCATAATACCCAGTCCTCAAGCAAAAATAAATCTAGCAATCATGGAAAATATGATTTAGTTTTTCTTTTTTAACATATAAGAAAAAAAAATTACCAGTGAAGAAAGAAAGAGATTACATCATGGAGGATAAGGAATCCTCATATATATCAACAGACAACTACAAACTAGAACATAAAAGAACAAGCTAAATGTAATGCCCTCCAATAAGCTGGATAACACTCAAAGAGGCCCTAGAAGCTCTGGAAAATAGGATTTAGTATGAAATGTAGATATTTTTAAAAGCAGACAATCACTTTGGCATGGTAGCTACAAAATAAAAGTTAAATCTCTTGAACAGCAAAATAAACCCACACAAAAGACAGTGATAAATTGTGGTCTGCAGAATTTTCAAAGAATGCTTACTCTAGCCTACAATTTCATAAGCAATTAGAGGCTACAAACATATTAACACTACAGGTAACAAGGCTCTAAAGAAAAGAAAGACCTAACTAAAGCAAACAAAGGAACTAAACAACCAAATCATCTACTCCATATAACTCCATTAATCCCTTAACTGCCACAAGATTAGATAGCCTTAGGGACTAGTCACTAGAGTCATAAAGCTTCAAAGAGACCTCCAATAGATGCAACGGAAAATTCTTCTTTAACTAAAAAAAAAACAGATCCAAGAGATTCTCATGCACAAACATGAAAGGCAGGAAAATGAGATGCTATATATCCAAGGTGTACGATGCAAACTACAAGATCCCTTTCTTCCTCATAATCCTTTATGCAAAGAGGGTGAGTAGTGACTAATTAATAGTCTAAACAAGAAAGCATTTTTAGAAATCAATCGAGAAATTATGAACTTCAATAAAATTCATAGCTCAAAACTTAGAAGCAGCATCCACAATTCAAAGTATAGATACAAATCACAAACAAAAAAAATCAACATAAAGTTAATGAACTTTCTTTACATCTCAACCAATAAAATACAAATATGAATTTATCCATGACCTGCTGCCAAGTGGTATCAACTGGAGGCTGCCTTCGTGTATCTCCTGCATCAAAATCTAGGGTTCCATAATCCCTCAAACGAATCTGCACAGAAAAATGAAAGTTTAAACATATTTCAATATCCAAGAAGAATTAAACAAGCCATGGCTTCAAGGTTGACTAAAATGGAATTAAGTCTGACAAACCCGAAGAAATGCACGAACTCTTTGTAAATTTCCAACAGCTCCACCAAGGGCAGCCTACAATAAGATTTAAAAAAAAAAAAAACTATATCAGAGTTTTCACATAATAAAAAAAGAGCAAGCAACCATGTTAGAGACTGAAGAGAAGAAGTAGCAACAGCAGCCAAAAAAGAAATATTAAATGGATATGGTAAACGGTAAACTGTATTTAGTTCTAAAAAAGTTATTTCACCATGAAGTAGGATAACACTTGAAAGTCTTTACCTGTGCTGGATGACTTTGTATTGTATCCATGATATACTTTTCATGTCCCCATTCTAGATGGCGCCTTGCACCAATCACTAATAACATTTTTCTTGAAAGATTTTGTTGAATGGTTGAATTTTCACCCATCAATGTCTGTAAAATTATCAAATTCATCAATAACAAATTGTTTATATAACAGAAAGAAGCATAACAAATGCAATACTCTGTTTGAGGACAAACTAAGCAAACAATTAAGAAGTGCACCTGAACAAGATGCCATATCTTCTGCATGGTAACTGATTTTCCACCAGAAGCTTCAAGTCCCAAACTTTCATAAGCACCCTTGAAGGCTGTCGCAGGCTAAAAAGAAAAAAGCACTTCATAATTAATATACAGAAAAGCCTTCTAACAATGATTAAAGCATAATGGCTGTTGGAAACTTCATTTGCTTTGGATGTGGGGTTCACATGACAGCTTAAAAATACAACTAACCGACCAATGGGACACAAAGTCATAGTTTAAATTTGTTAGAAATACAGTTGCTTACTCAGCAGGCTCTTCAGTTCTTTAGAATTTTTCCCCTTAAGAAACTTAGCTGACTATAAAGTGTGTGCTTGTGAGCTAGGAGCTTTCAAGCCAAAATCTTCACTGACTTGGCTATGAGATACTTCATTAGCAAGTAACATCCCTGAAGAGCCAATACGTATAGGGCTGTAATGTTTATTTTGAAGATGGATTGGAGGAGGGAAGAAAATTCTAGTGCGCATGTGGTTAGATGTCAGGCCCCTTAGATGGAAATACATCCCCTATAAGGCAAAATGCCAAATAATCCTAGTAACTGATTTATGGCAAGCCCAAAATGAAGTTAGGTTATTCACATATATTCATGCACATTTGTTCTGTTTATGCTCATATTTAGCATAGCTCTCATAGAAATTCACCTCCTACTCTTTTCTGCCTCCCAGATTAGTTTTTGAGCTACCCATCTGGTCCTTAAGTTCAAATAAAACTGAAATCCTGCACCAATTTTTTGTGTTAGAGCTAATATTGTGCTATCCTAGATAAGAAGAATGATCACCGTATATTAGTAGGTTATTTTCATAACGCATACGAGGAGATGAAATATATCAAAGATCTCTGGTCCAGCCCATATAGCTGCCAACTTGACTCTTAAGCATTGACAAGATGACAGCATGGATGTCTTTCAATCAGCTAGTTAATCAGCTAAAATTGCTATTAAGTCTTTACAAGCCCTCAAAAGAGTAAAGTATCTGAACGTGACAGAGAAGATAACAACCAGACTTACTTTAAAATGCAAGCCACGTTCTCTTGCGTTGTTAAGATTCTTCACAACTTCTGCATAGGCTGAAGCTTTTTTCTCCAGGATTGGCTTATTAGCCAGGGGTACAATCTCCATGCCAGATGGACTGGAAGAAACCTGAGGGCTGGAAGCCATAGATGCTATTAGACCTGAACGAGCACCCCCAATACTATTATCAACCGCATTAACCTTCGGTAAAGTTGAAATCCGGCTCAAGCTTTGAAGAAAGTAACGTTTTTCTTTTTGCCAATCTTCCTGCAATACATTAAGTTATATCAACCAATCAAGGTTGAAAGTACATTACGCAACAAAGAATTCTGAACTCCTTAGCTGTCCTCAATATGTTGAGTCATTTACAGTTAGTTAATGCAACAAAACAACCCTCCTTTTTTATAGGCAACCCAGCTTTCTAAATGTTTCGTAATATTTTACCCCCTCCCCCTTCTAAGTATCTACTCCTCAGGTGCAGTTGCCTTAAAGTCAAGCTAAATAATCTGAACTAATTTCATGAGAAAGGGGGTGGGGGAGGGGGGGGGTTGTGTGGAAGTTTGAGAAAAGGGGAAAAAAAGCAAAAGACAAGGACATGAATGTGGTTTGACAGCAAAACCAGGTAACAAAAAGTATCTATCTTCAGCTGCTCCCAAACATGAGAAGTTTTTCATATTAAACTATCAGATATTATTTATTAATTAATAATCTTTTCTTTTGTTGTATGATCAAAAATCTATTTTACATGAATAGGAGGAAATAGTTGTTTTCTTTGCCAATACATTATCAATACACATGTATTAATATTAAGTAATAACTTTATTCTTCACATCCATAGGTTTTATCTTATTAACCTTGTCATATTTTTAAGCTATTTATCTATGTTTATTTGATGGAATATTTTTACACACTTATTTATCTGGAGGTGATTTACTTTTTGCTTCTAAAGTTTAATTTGCATTTAGTCTAACTTGCATCATTTAAATACAGAGAAGTGTACCATACAAACAAATAGGCTAAAATAATTACAATTGCTGCACACACACACACAAACACACACATATTGCATCAACCAAGAATATGAATTTAAAAGAAAAATACAAAAAATGATAAAAAGACATGCAATACACATACGTTTCCTATAATGTTATTTCACATGATGTTCCAAGAATTAGCTGTAGAATTTCTTGTAAAATGCAGAGAAAACATAATTGGAAAAAGAAAATCTAAAATGTAGAGCCCTCAACTACAATTGCTTTAGTTCTTTATATTTAAAACACATTGAATATACTAAATTCCATATGCATGAATATTTATCTAACGGTCTAACCTCCAAAACTTTCATCATGTAATCATTAAAGCTTCTTAGATTATCCTTCTGAGCTTCCTGTATGGCTGAGACCATTGCCATTTCATGAACCTAAAACCAAAAATTTGATAAAAAGCAAACATCAGGTACATAATAATCACTATTATAAAAATAAATAAATAAAGTATGCATTGATAAGCAGAGTTGTATAATCAAATGAGAAATATTGCACAAAATATGCAAGCAGCATTGGAACAGCAAAGCCAATTGTAAGTATAATGACCACCCATCTATGTAGTAAAATGTGCAATCCAAGCAAGAAGGTAAAACATTACTATGGTAATTGAAGTTCCAGGAGAAGAGTTAAAACAAATATATGGGCAAACAAAACTAGACATTATAAGAATTTCAAATGAGATTGGACTAGGTAATACAGAAATAGGTGCCTCAGGAAACTTGAGTAAACCTTGAAAACATTAGGAAAACAAAAGATATGTTGGCGATTATATGTGTGTGTGTGTGTGTGTGTGTACAATTATACAAACAAGAAAGTTTCTTTAACACCATTGTTTATGACAACAATTAAAAGTGCACTTTAGGAACCTTTTAGTTTTAGCATATACCATCATAAGATTGTTTTTCAATCATTGAACAGTAAGACAATCTGAAATCTTGTAGATAGTAGTTCCTTTCTAATAAAACCCGAACAGAATAACAATGTGGAAATATTCTATGCAGCAATTCGAGATTTAAATAATCAAAGAAATAAAGAAAAAAAAATTATGAGTAGGAATTATAATATCTAAGCCATAGTTTAGTTCACAATGCAAGGGCTAAAAAATACCTGTTGCAGATATTCTTCAACACTTGTAGCCTCAGCAGGGAACACATCTTCAAATGTTGTCTGCAAAGAGAAAAAGGGAGAAAAAGTGAGTAATAAGAAAAGGACATGATCCCAAATTTGAAGTTTGAATCACAAACATTGTAGAGAAGAAACAAAGAGAGCTGCTAGTAAAAATTAAACTTCAATTTCAATCAACTAGATAAAGAGACTATGGAAACTGCTATATAGTTGCACATTCTTATCCAATCAAAACATTCATTATCTCTCATGGTCACTTAAAATTAAGGGAAATAAATTAAAGGGGAATCATGTCACGAAATAGCCTGCAGCTAACAAAGATAGGTTATAACTTAAATGCATCCAATAGAATGTAAAAAGAACTTTCACCTTCAATTCAAAAGACTTAAG
Organism: Vernicia montana; assembly: GCA_949750685.1. NCBI lineage: Eukaryota > Viridiplantae > Streptophyta > Magnoliopsida > Malpighiales > Euphorbiaceae > Vernicia > Vernicia montana. The sequence goes on from CATKHJ010875501.1 coordinate 13,280, forward strand.
ATCCCGTGCAAGCTGCTCAGCATTTATTCCTTCACGTGCAAGAAGCCTGCGAATGTGCCGAGACAAATAAACATGCTGAAAGTTATACTCCATTGATTATTGCTTGCAAAAGTTTATTCATGCAATTTTCAAGAAACCTTAAAATTTGAATTTTTTTTATAGCTACTCAAACCTTAAAATTATCATAAGAATTCAAGTTTTTTGTATTCATTTTGTGGAAAATGATAGTCAAAATGAAGTTAATAGTAAATTAAGAATTTGGGAAACAAAGCACCTTGTCGCAGCAATAGATTGAGAAGGGGCCTCAGTTCTCAAGGTTCTTGCCTTGAGCTTCTTGGATAATGCTTCTAACTGATCTAAATTCCTCTGAAAAACATAGATACAAACGGAAATCTTAATTCTACTTCACAATGTCAGAAATTTTCTCGAGAAACAAACGGAAAAGGATAGAGAGGAAAGTGGAGGACCTGAAGAGGAGGAAACTGAGCAGAAGGAGCAGCTTGTTCGAGAAGTTTCGTGGATGAATGAAGCAGATCGGTCCAGTTACTCATGTCTTCTTCACTCGCCATTGTTTTTGGCTCTAAACCGCGAAATTGCTTTCAATTGTGAGAGAGGGAATGGTTTTAGGGTTTTAGATAATTAAAAAAAAAAAACCCAGAAACTGGTACTTTTTTACAGTGTTATTAAACCCAGCCCGACATCAATCCGGTCTTTAAGCTGGGTGAGTGAATAAGTGAGGTCTTTAAGCTTGGTGAGCGAGTAAGTGATTCAAACATCATATCACGTAAGTAAATTATCCGACGGACCCAGATATAACATTGTAGATTAATAGGAGATAAGCTGTAATTTAAAAAGAAAAAGAGCAGTTATAATTAAAGAGAAAAAAAAAAAAATCAGTTGTATTAAAAAAAAATAGGCAATCACTAAATTAACAATTAAGTAGCTATAATTATAAAAATCAAGTTTTATTTTTTTTTATTTGCAATATATTAAGTATATTAATCATTATAATTAAATATATTAATATTTTTTTCTCCCATCAAATATAAATTTTATATGTCTCTTGTACCATCAAATTTTACTAATAAATTTTTTTTATTTCAAATATTTTTAACATAAAAAAAAATTTTGCTATTTAAAATAATTATTATAAAACATTTAATAACTCAAGTTATAATATAATTTATTTTTAAGAATAAATTTTCATCTTTTGCTTTAAGACATAAATAATTCATTTTCTTACATTTGAATAATTATAATAATTTTAAATTTTAGTGATATAATATTGTATATTTTTAAGTATAAGTATAATTAATAGTGATTGATTTCTAGTTTATGAATGATGAAATATCATTATAAAAGTAGCATGTTTAGGTTCACTATTTATAAGGTGTATATTCATCTGTTATTAGTATCAGGTTCATTAAATATAAAATTTAGATTCAGTACTTATAAAACATACATTCACCTGTTATTAGTGTCAGATTCATTAAACATAAACTTTAGGTACATTACTTATAAAATATATATTCAAATGTTATTAGTGTCATGTTCATTAAATATAAGATTTAAATTCATTACTTATAAAGCGTATATTCATCTGTTATTAGTGTCAGGTTCATTAAACATAAGGTTTAGGTTCATTACTTATAAAGTTTGTATTGATCTGTTATTAGTATCAGGTTCATTAAACATAATATTTAAGTTAATTACTTATAAATTGTATATTCATCTATTATTAGTATCAAATTCAATTAAACATAAATTTTAGGTTAATTACCTATAAAGTGTATATTTATTTGTTATTAACGTCAAGTTGATTAAACATAAGATTTAGCTTCATTACTTTTTTCACTTAAAAAAAGAAATCACTCCAATCACACATAAAAGTCACTTTAATGTGAATAAAAAATATATATTATCTTCCTACCTAATAATTTTTCAGCACAATTAAAACTATTGATTTTAATTTTGCATGTGTACAAATATCATGTAATCAATAAATAAATACTAATAAAAAGTCAAAAACATTGGATCTTATACCTACATAGGATGTTTTATATTTATTATGTATAAAATAATAATATTGATGTACACTTAATTAACTTTGTTGGTGATGATTGTGAAATAAGGATTTTTTCAATTATAAAATATCATTATAAAAATAATAAAATTGAAAAACTAAACGAATTACTATACCAAACAAAATTATAATAAATTAATAAACCAATTAATAAAAATATAAATGATTAATACTAAATAGAAATATATTTTTTAAAAGAATAAAATAAAATAAAAGAATAAAAATATAAATGAAACACAAAAGGAAAATTTTTTTTGCAAATAAAATCCTAGGTTTGCAAAATATAGTTGTTAGTAAAAAAAGGTAGGAACCAATGGTGAGTATAAGGAGAAAAAAAATGGCAAAAAAAAAAACTGAAAATACGTGGGGCCTGGTCCACGTTGCATGGTGGAACCAGGTCCATGGTATAAGAACTTTATAACGTAGGTGGTGTTTGATGGTAAATTACATTGATCCAGGTTCATATAGTATTGTGGATCAGAGAAGACCAGTTATAATTAAGGAGAGAAAAAAAAAAAAAAGGATCAACTGTATTTAAGGAGAAAAAAAAAAAAAAGACCACTAGATTACCAATTAAGTGGTTGTAATTATAAAAATTAATTTTTTTGTTTGTTTGTTTGCAATATATTAAATATATTAACCATTATAATTAAATATATTAATCATTTTTTCTCCCATCAAAATATAAATTTTACATGTCCCTTATACCATCAAATTTTACTAATAAATTCTTTTCATTTCAAATATTTTTAACATACCAAAAAAAATTTCACTGCTTAAAATAATTATTATAAAATATTTAATAATTCAAGTTATAATATAATTTATTTTTAAGAATAAATTTTCGTCTTTTGATTTTGCTTTAAGATATAAATAATTCATTTTCTTAAATTTGAATAATTATAATAATTTGAAATTTTAATGATATGATATTGTATATTTTTTAAATATAAATATAATTTAATAGTGATTAATCTCTAGTTTATGAATGATGAAATATCATTATAAGAGTAGCAAGTTTAGGTTCATTGCTTATAAAATGTATATTCATCTGTTATTAATATCAGGTTCATTAAATATAAGATTTAAATTCATTACTTATAAAGCGTATATTCATCTGTTATTAGTGTCAAGTTAATCAAACATAAACTTTAGGTACATTATTTATAAAGTGTATATTCATCTGATATTAGTGTCATGTTCATTAAATATAAGATTTAGATTCATTACTCATAAAGCGTATATTCATCTATTATTAGTGTCAGGTTCATTAAACATAAGGTTTATGTTCATTACTTATAAAGTGTATATTTATCTGTTATTAGTGTCAGATTCATTAAACATAAGGTTTAAGTTAATTGTTTATAAATTATATATTTTTCTGTTATTAGTGGTCAAGTTTATTAAACATAAGATCTAGGTTCATTATCTTTTTCATATAAAAAAAGAAATCACTTCAATTACACATAAAAGTCACTTTAATGTGAATAAAAAAAATATATTATCTTTTTGCCTAATAATTTTTCAGCACAATCAAAACTATTAATTTTAATTTTACATGTATGCAAATATCACATAATCAATAAATAAATACTAATAAAAAGTCAGGAACATTGGATATTGTACCTACATAAGATGTTCATACTTATTATATACAAAATAATAATATTAATGTACACTTAATTAATTTTGTTGTTAGTGGTTGTAAAATAAATATTTTTTTAGTTATAAAATATCATTGTAAAAATAATAAAATTGAAAGACTAAATGAATTATTATGCCAAACAAAATTATAATAAATTAATAAACCAATTAATAAAAATATAAATGATTAATACTAAATATATATTTTTTAAAAGAATAAAATAAAATAAAAGAATAAAAATATAAATGAAACACAAAAGGAAAATTTTTTTGAGCAAATAAAATCTTAGATTTGCAAAATATAGTTGTTAGCAAAAAAAAAGGTGGAAACCAGTGGTGAGTGTAAGGAGAAAAAAAAGATTTGGCAAAAAAAAAAAAAAACTAAAAGTGCATGTGTGAGCAGGGACCTGGTCCAAGTTGCATGATGAAACTAGGTCCATGGTATAAAAATTTGTGTTTGATAACATCATTCATTATTTAAAATTAAAATTTTCAGCACTTAATTATTTAAGTTTGTTTGATAACTACGTCTTAAAAATCTAAATTAAGTTAAAAACTATTTAAAATAATAAGTCAAAATTTTTAACTTAAAATTTATACTGAATACAATAATTAATTAAATTTTTAAATATTTTTACTATTTAAAAATTATATCATTTATTTTATTCAGCACTTAATTTTCAGTTTTATCAAACAGTACTGATAAGGGACAAAATATACCGAACTGGTTAATAAAGTAAGTTGGGCCCGGCCCAATATAAAATACTTGCAAGCCCATTGATCAAAGTCAAATAAAGAGCCATCTAGTTCGTATCCAAGCAGGAAGCGGATTAAAACAATAAAGCAAGCTAATCTATATCGGAACCGATCAAGGAAATCCATACTCAACTCATGTAAGGATTTATCTCCTATAAATACCTTAAAGTTAAACTAACAAAAGGTACATGCATTCTTGCTAACACAAACACAAGCAATTCTCTAATATTGTTCTCAGTCTCTTACCTTGAGCCTATTCACTAACTTGACCGTCGGAGTGGCTTTGCTAGGCACCCCGCCTAGCCC
>CATKHJ010875714.1:0-12954 GCA_949750685.1 Vernicia montana
GTTAGAGGAGGTATCTCCTAATTTGGATTTTTATTGTAACTTTAACTTATTTTCTCTCTCTTTTATTTCCTCCTTATTTCATTTATTTACATAAATCATGCATTTATTATATTGTACATAAATTCATGAAATCAATTTTAAATCACAACTTTATTAAATGTCAAACTAATTAAAATGAACCGAAAACCTAGTTCCCGAATCCTCTTTGGTTTCGAGGCTAGTGATCTTTTTCCTTTGGGATATAATTGGAGTTAAAATGGGTTTTTACCTTATATTTTCCCAAATAAAAATAAAGTAAGGTGGCAACTCTAAAACATTTTTCAAAATCAATCAATCTAAACCCGAGGATTCTATCGTGAGTACAAACCCGAATGAACATATCGATTCCCCTCTAGCAGATCGGACCGGTGCTCGGGCGATGCCTCACAGTTGGGGACTCCACTGGAGACCACCTTTTTTTTTAATAAAAGAAAATAAGAGGACTACTAATTGGTTAAAAAGTTTGGCTTTTAATATAGATGTGACTTTAATGTATCACTTGCATTGGCTCTTTGCCTTCAAACCTAGTTCTAGGAAAACGAAGGATAGTGAGTAGTATCGAGTGGGCAACCTTCCTTAGGTCTGCTTGCCGATAGTGAAATCATCCACTCCGCGACGAATCCTTTGATCCTTTCAAAGGTGTAACGAGCATGCACGTACTGTTGGACCCATGCGAGACTCCTTGACTCACATGTGGTTAGGTATATCGCTGCTCTAGTGTGACGGGTACCCAATTTAAACCACCCTTACCATTTCATGTAATGAACCTAGAATCTGACCTTAAGTTATACATACCATAATCAAAGCCTTGCACAATTGCATCTTTATGAAATATTTTTCCCATGCATATCATGCATTCATAATGTATAACAAAGCATACATTCATCTCAAGCCTAGGTTAAACCTTGAACCAAAGAAGGGTCAAACCCAATCACCTTCCCCCTATAAACCTTAAGCCCAGCTCCCTTGGCCCATTACCTTCAAGACCAACCCATTATCCCTTCGCCCCACAAACCTTAAGTCCAACTCCCTTGGCCCATTATCTTCAAAACCAACCCATTACCCCTAAGCCCAATACCTTTGGCCCATGATACTCAAAGCACAATAACAGTTGACCCACAATATTATAGGGAATCCTTTTCCCTTAAGAGTCTATATACCTTTACTCTCCTCACCTTTTCATATCATAACCAATCACTTAATGAGTTTACTTTTGGTTTTGCTTTAAGATACCAATGGCTAACCTGACTGACATGGTTACCTTGAACATACTCTTAGCCACCCTCATCATCAAGCAAGAAAAGAATTTGCAAGCAATACAAGCTGAGCTCAAGGAGCAGATACAATCTATTCTGGAAGAGGTGCAAGCCATGATTAGTCAAGCTAAACTCAATCCAACCATCCCAAATCCGACCCTGGACCAAACTACTCCAAATCTGAATCAGGCCAATCCTACTCCGGCCCAAGCCCATACCCACATTACCTATGTGCCAAACACCTTTACCCATTCTAACCCTTCCTCTCCTACGAATCCTTTTCAAGGGAAGGAAGCTTTATCTCACCCCGACCTAAAAGCATTCATGGAGAGATTTGAAGCTATGGAAAGAAACTTTAAGAATCTCAAAAAGCATGATGACTTGGTAGATGCCAGCTCCCTAACCCTCTTTCCCAATGCCAGACTGCCACCTAAATTCAAAATACCTGAACTTGAGAGATTTGATGGAACCATTTGCCCCAAGACTCATTTGAAGATATATGTAGGGGTAATACAACATTTGGGACTTAACAATGAACTCCTTGCTCAAACTGATTGCCAAGCCACCCCAAAAATATTTCTAAACCTACCAGAGCTGACCATAATATTTTTCTATCCAAACTGATATTTTTTCCAATCCTGACCGGACCTCCTGTACCAGACATCCTTTTCCCAAAACTGACCGAATCTCTCCTGAAACTAATTGCCAATCTGTCTGATAATTAATTTCAAATCCACTGCCATTGACCGGTAATTTTTCAGACTTTAGAATAGCCCGAAAACTGACCCCGAACCCTCGAAAACTGATTCGAAAAACCCCAAAAGCCGAGTCGAAAGACGAAAAGGCGCGGGACCCGAGGAGCTCGCGGACGTCCGCGAGACACTCGCGAGTCCGCGAGTGCTCTGCATGCATCCGCAGAGCGCATTGGCGGACGTCCGCCAACACCGCTTGTGGACGCGGGTGGTTTCCACGAGGCTCCGCAGAAGCGTTTCGCGGATGTCCTGTTTTCCTGTGTCAGACACGTGTTCGGTGCGTCAGCCCCGTACTGACACGTCCACAGGACGTGTCAGCGCGTCCGCCGGGACGTATGGCGCGTCCGGCGGACACCGCCACATTGCCTTGCGGACGCGCGTGATTCACACGCGCGTCTGCCACCCCCTGTCGTGTCCTTTCACCTTTTTGTGAATTTTCGAATTTACCCCTACCTTTTTCTGCTTTTTGGACCCTTTTTGGTCTTTTCACTCCACCCCAATTTTCTATAAATACCCCCCCTCCTCACAACTTCAATTCACACATTAAGCATCTTGTTGATTGGCTATCTAATTTGCTTCTTCTTCTCTATCTCTCTCTAATTAAGTTTTAATCTTCAATTAGTTAGTTAATTAAAAATCAATTTTAATTAATTAACTAATTTCTTAATTTGTTTTAATCTCAATTAATTAATTAATTAAAAATTAATTTTAATTAATTAATTAATTTTTCAATTAGTTTTAATTCCAATTAGTTAATTAATTAAAAATCAATTTTAATTAATTAATTATTTTTTTTTTCAATTAGTTTCCACTCAATTTGATTAATTAATCCTTTTAATTAATCACTTTAATTAATTAATCCTTTTAATTAATTAAAATTGGGTAATTAAGCAATCAAATCTTCCTTTTTTCAAAACCAGTCTCATTTTCCGAAACAGAACTCCGGTCCGGTAAAATCACTCTCCCATCACTCAAACAAAGAAGGTATAATCTCTCACCTTCACTCAAATCCCAAATCAAACAAAACCAATCAAATCTGACCTATTTCTAAAATCCCTCCACCTCATAGTGGAATGAACTACGTGGGTTTTGATCCCCATTCAGTGGGGTACGTAGGCACGCTTGGAATCCGAATCAAAGCCTCAAATCCAAATTTCAATCAATCCCCTCTCCCTTTTATTTTCTTTCCATGTAAATGTCAGTTTATATTTTTCTTATAAATTTCAATTAAAACAATTAATTATTCAATTATTTTGGACTAAATGAGCGATTTTGTGATTTTTTTAGTACCCATAAGGGCTAGAGGAAATACTATCCTTTACTTATGGATGTTTAAATACCTGCTTTTTTATCTGTCTCATAATTATGCCATGCTTATGCATTATAAATTGTCATTAATAATTGTCATCCATGAAATCATTTTTTAAGTCAAATTAAATTTAAAAGCCAAATTGAGATTATTTTAAAACCAAAAACCTAGTCCCCGAGCTCAACCTGATTCGAAGACTAGTGATTTTATTCTTGGGTAAATTAATCAAAGATTAATAAATTAGAGTCAAATTGGGTTTTTCCTTAATTTTTTCATTTAAATAAATTAGGGTGGCGACTCCCGAACCTTTTCAAAAATCAAATCAATTTTCTGAGGCGATAGCCGCTTCCAATCGTGAGCACCGAAACTCATACCTTAATCTCCCTTAAAAATCGCTCCTCATTTCCTTAAGGCAATTCATTTTCTCTAGTGAGGGGAGGGGCGTTCGGGCGAGGCCTCACAATGGGTGTTTCCTGAAAGGCATGTATGGAGGGCAGCTTCTATGTACAGTTTCTATTGATGCAAATGACTGTATTTATCCACTGGCATGGGCTATTGTAAGAAGGGAGAACAAGTCCAACTGGATGTGGTTCCTGAGTATGCTGGGAAAAGACTTTGACATTCAAAAAGATCCATGGCACTGGACTTTTATGTCTGACAGACAGAATGTGATTTCACATATATATTGTCTTGTTTAATATGTATTTGAAATGTTTAATGTATATGTTATCAGAAATACTAATATTTTTTTGTTGTAGGGATTAGTTCCTGCATTGGATGAGTTGTACCCTGCAGCAGAAAAGATATGGTGTGTGAGGCACATCTACACCAATTTCAGAAAAGATTTCAGAGGGAAATATCTTAAAGATATGCTATGGGACTGTGCTAGGGCCAGTTATGTGCAGAGGTTCACAAAGTGCATGGAAGCACTTGATTAAAAGTGCCATGAAGTTCACCAGTGGCTGTGCAACATTGAAGCCAAACATTGGAGCAGGTCTCATTTCCAGCAGCATGCAAAGTGTGACCTGTTATTAAATAATATATGTGAGTGTTTCAATAGTTTTATTTTAGAAGTTAGGGACAAAGGGATAATCACATGTTTAGAGATAATTAGGCATAAGGTAATGAAAAGGCTGTGGATGAAAAGGGATGCTATGAAAAAACTTAAAGATCCTATCTGCCCTAAGATCCAAAGAAAGATTAATAAAATTAAGTAATGAGGAATGCTTTACACTTCTCTGTGGGCTAGGGGTAATAGATTTAAAGTTTTTGGGCCTGGTGGTAGGTTTGTACTAGATAAAGTTGAAAGAACATGTACTTATAGAAAATGGGATCTCACATGCATTCCTTGTGAACATGCTGTGTGTGCATTGCTATTTAATAGAGAGAAAATTAAAGATTATGTAGATGACTGTTATAGGGTTAGTACTTTTCTTAAAATATACAGCCACTACATTAACCCACTAAATGGCTCAGAATTATGGCCTGTGAGTAATGAGGCACCCTTTTTACCATCTGAAAAATCAAAACCCAAAAAAGGCAAGAAGACCAAGATGAGGAGATTGGAACAAGAGAAATTGAAACACTTAGCCAACACTGGAAGGGTTAGTAGGAAAGGAGCAATCATGACATACACCCTTTGTGGTGTCAAAGGCCACAATAAAAGGTATCACAATAAGATTTATTCAGACACAAAAATAATAAATTTTAAAAACTTCACATATAGAAATTTTTCTAAACCTAAAACCGAAGGAACTGTTTATAACTTTTGGATAATTAAAACATTCATAATTTTAATCCATGTAAATATAAAATTTTTTAATTGATGAAAGTATTTTATATTAATAAATATTTAAAATTAAAATTTATTTTTTAATTAAAGTTATATAATATAAATTTTATATTATTATAATATAATTAATCTCTCCGTTTCACAATATTTATCACTTATAGAAAAGATTTTTATTTCAATTTTTCAGTCACTTTAAAAAATAAGAATGTATTAATTAATTTTTTTTTAATTTTATCCTTTATCTTTTATTATCTCCAATTTATTTTACATTATCTATAATAAAAGAGAAATTTTTTATAACGTTATTCAGCATTTAAAATTAAAATTTTTAATACTTAATTATTTTAAATTGTTTGATAATATTTGTCTTAAAAGTCATATATAATTAAACTAAAAATCACTTAAAATTGAAAATTAAAATTTTTAACTTAAAATTTATATTGAATACAATAAATTTTTAAATTTTTATACAATTTAAAAAATATATTATTTATTTTATTAAGCACTTAAAATTTAAACACCACCCTCATCTCCCCTTCTTCAATGTAAACTAACTAGTCAACCTGCTAGTCCCAAGGCAACCTTAGTCATATTATATGCAATTTTTTTTTTTTTTATAATTGAAATTATTTAATATTTTTCTTAATATTTATGTATTTATCTTAAACACATATATTCTAAAATGGGGGAGTAAATTATTAACAAATCATACAAAATTATTAAAGGCCTAAATTACGAGAAATTTCAAATAATTCTTTGACAAAACGATTATTAATTATAAATTATAAAATTATTTTACTTGGCAACATCCAAAATTAAAAGAGCACTTTGTTGGCACTTTCCTTTTTTTCTAGGAAATCCTGCCTTTTTTTCTAGGAAATCCTGCTAGAAAAGTTAAAATGCAACTATAAGAGAAGAAGCTAAAGCAAGCATTAGTAAGGGTGGGCGTGACCGGTGCCGGCCCAGGCCCGATTTCATTTATCACTTTATTTTTTTTATTAAAAAATATTTTTATTTTTTTTAATCTCCACTAAGGAAAATATGTTTTTTGCCGAATTGCTAATTCAAATGCTCTGTCTAGATTATTGAAAAATATTTAAAGAAATTTAAGTTATTTTATTTTAATACTTCTTAATTTATATTTTTATATTTTTATTTTCATATTAAAATATACTACTTTTAACATATAAATAAAAATTTATATATTTTTTCTAAAAAAAAAATAGGCTATACAATTAATTTTTTAATATGATATAATAAATTCATACTTTAAAATATGGCAATTTGTAACAGTCAGACTTGAAATTAGCTCCAAATAACCTGTTATTTTATAACTTAATTTCAGTCTAAAACAGTTAACCTAAGTTATATATATAGTAATAAGTTGGAGCTTATAAATTACTTTCGACTTTTATTCCTAATCGATGTGGTTTCAGCACATGATTATTAACGTGTTAACTTAACCTAGCACCTTAATCTGACACCTTAAATTTACAGTTTTTTGGGGCGAGTCCTTACATGAACTTTAAAAATTTTCATACAAAGGTTTAAAATTCAAATTAGTCCTTAACATTTTTAAATTGTGTCCAATTATATCCAAAATTAAGTTTAAGGCCAAATTAACCCTTAACATTTGAAAATTGGTTCAATCAAACCTAAAATTAACTTTTATGGCAAAATTAGTCCATGACTTTAGGTCAATTAAATTCAATTTTTTTTTGAAAATAATTAAATTCAATTTTTATTAAAAAGAATTAAAAAATATTTTTCAAAAAATTAATTTTATATTGTTTGATTACAATATTAAAAATTAGTTAAAAATATTAAAATTTTCAATTTGTAAAACTATAAATATATTTAACTTATAAGAATTTGATACTTTTAAAATTTTATTATTAAATGTGAGAAAAAAATACATAAAAATAATAAATTTAGTGGGTGTTAGTGATCAGTGGTCGCCAGTAATTAGTAGTGGTTGTTGGTATTCGCTAAAAACATCTTGTTTGATATACATCCAATCACAGGACATTAAGATTCTTGAAAGATTTGGGTGTTGTGGTGATTAGTTAAGGAATACGATACTGGTGAGTGAGATCTATTGATAAAAGGAAAATTCTACCCATGTTAAAGATCACTAATCAAAAGATTTGAGAACCAGAAAGAAAATAAAATTGTAGTTTTATTTTTCCCATATAAAAACAACATACATCATTTAAATAAAATTCTTTTATAATACTAACTTGACATGTCAACAAATTTAGCTAGGTTGATTTCTGTTTGAATTTAAAGTGATGATAATATTGCAATAAATTAATAAGTACTTATTAGAAATTGTCTAATTTTAAATATATGGCAGATTACAAAAGTATAAAAATTCAGATTTTTTTTTTTTTTTGTAGTTAAGCTTTATTTAAAATAATTTATATATTTTATTTAGTATTTGGAGTGTTTAGAAAATTAGTTAATAAAAAATATTTCTCTGATAAAAAATATAACAAAATTAAAAAATATATAGAAAATATTTTAAAAATATATAACAGTGAAACAAAAAAAAAATATTATTCTCTCATACAAAGCAAAAGGATCTTTTTCTTTTATTAAAAAAAAAATGGAAGAAAAAGGAGAAAATATCACAAGCTTAATTAACCCACAAATTTAACTGGCTTCATTTATCAAAATTTAAATTTAAATTTAAATTCAATTCAATTCAAATATACCGATAGTAAATTTTACAATGGATTAAGGGCATCTTTCTCTCAATCGATTTATAATCATACACAATTAATATATTTATATAAATAAATCATACTGTATTAGCATATAATTAATAAATTTATAGTTATTTTGTAATTAAAATGATGGAATCACCAATGACGCTTATAATGATGGTGACAAAGATATAGATATATATATATATATATATATAATTAGTGAAATATTTATTAGGCTATAATGATGATTGGTGGTGATTAACAATGATAGAGATGACATGACAAATAATAATGACTAGTGATAATCGTTATTGATAGATGATAATGAACAAATGAAATTAAAAAGCGTGGTTAGTGATAATGACATTGTTAGTGAGTGATAATTAACAAGTGATAATGAAATTAATGGTTGCTGGGCGATATTTAATTAAGAAGTGAAGGTGATTGGTAGCACTACGAAACCAAATAAATGTCCTCAAAAAATTTCAATGGACACCGCCCAAACACGACTCTCTCCAAAATGCCCCGGCCCCCCCTTGCTCCTCTTAATTTGAAGCATTTTCTGCCTTCCTTATGTTTATCATGTGCCAATTATTTAACTTTAATTTCGATTAAAAAATTATAACTAAAAGAAAATTTTTATTTTTATTATATTTTGAGAATTTTATTTTATTAAAATGAAAGAAACCTCTAAAAAAAACATATGAACACATTCTCAGTAGTCTAGCAATCACTATTGATCATCGTTGCCATAATGATTAAATTTAGCACTACTAATTGGGCCACTAAGATAAAATCCAACTAGGTCAGAATTATAGACAATAGGCTTCAAACATTTAAAATCGCCAGACTCAAGCTATAACTAGCCAGCAAGTCCAAGACACTACTAAAAAGCCCACGAGTGCCTCATCACCAAACGATGGCCTTGGTAACAAGTACTTTGCCTAAAGCCACATCGCCTCGATATGACCTTTGCCTCGCCACTAAACAATCTTGCTCCTCACATAAGGAGAATTCACCCTAGCACCTCCTTCAAGCGTATGCCACAAGTGTGACAGACAATCTCTAACACCTTCGGGAAATATGATTCGAGTCAAATTGGCACAAAACTCCAAGGTTGATAGCCTAATATGCAGAAGCATCATCCTTATTGTTCAACAATAGTATGACGTGACACAAATGCTTAAATAAGAAACGGTCATGTCACCCACTCATTATAATTCCCTAGGTGAGAACTCAACATAAATTCACCTTTGCCCCTTAATACATACAAGGAGGTAAGAAGTGCATACACGATTCTCACTCAAATACCTCCAAGTCCTTACTCCCAATATATAGTCATTGACTAAAATATTGGAAGACTTGTGCCACGTTGAAAGCTTGACCCTCTATTAATGCTTTTTCCCTTTATCTTCTCTTACAAATTCATGATCCAAAGACAGAGCAATCCACATCTAATTACTCAGACTAGCACCTCTAGCACAATCCTAAAGATTAGTAGCATTTAGGTATGGGACACCTCTAAGAAACATCCCATCATTAATTTTCAATGGTTATCGCCAATCTGCATAACAATATATCAAAATTTATCTTTCTTTATTTTTTTATATTAAAAAAATTAGTTATAAATATAAATATTTCTATAACTTTATAAATTTAAAAATTATTTAATGTATTTCTAATTGGAGAAATAATCTCCAATCAATTTTGTAATGGAATAATAGAAAATTAATGATTTATTTTTTCATAAAACAAATTATTTTCCTCCTCTCAAGTCTTAAAGCATAATTAAAGAAATGAATTTTTTATCTTATGTGATTTTATTTTTGCCCTACATTTTCCACTCCTCTCTCATCTTTTTTCTTTAAAAAAAGGTTGAGTACATTTTTTACCTCTTGAACTTGACATGAATAGTCACTTTACCCCTCGAATTTTCAAATTAACCAATTTAACCCTTAAAGTTGATAAATTGAAACAATGAAATACCCATTTTTCTTATTTAGGGGCGTGTGAAAATCACTTATTATGATGTGACAAATAAGTTGAAAATATTTGACTTTTCTGTTGACACATGAATAATTTTTTGACTAAAGTTATTTAATTTCCCACCATTTAAATAGATGGGCTAGGCAATTACTATACTACCCACCCCTATCTAAATTCATGAAATCAATGAACTGAGAAAAGCCTAAAGTATATATATATATATATATTTTTAAACAAAGATGGAACTTTATTAATGTTTATCCGAAAGCAAAATATTAAGGATGCAAGGAGGGGATAATGACCCCCACTTTTGCTAATCAGATATAGAACAAACAGTATGGGCCAAATGATGGGCGGCATTGTTCGTTGATCTCTTAACAAACACTATCTCATAGGATTCTGTATCCTTAGTCAGAGATTTACAGCAATTAAAAGACCAAATGAAGATCTATCCTCTTGTTTACTTCGCAAACCTTGAATCAAAACTAAAGCATCACTTTCCATTACCACTCGCTGAAAATCTTTATGTTTAACCCAACTCAAAGCTTCACGAAAACTTAATGCTTCAGCAATTTTTGGGTCAAAAATCCCCGGGGCAAATGATGGGCGGCATTGTTCGTTGATCTCTTAACAAACACTATCTCACAGGATTCTATATCCTTAGTCATAAATTTACAATCAGCAACTAAAAGACCAAATGAAGATCTATCCTCTTGTTTACTTCGCAAACCTTGAATCAAAACTAAAGCATCACTTTCCATTACCACTCGCTGAAAACCTTTATATTTAACCCAACTCAAAGCTTCACGAAAACTTAATGCTTTAGCAATTTTTGGGTCAAAAATCCCCCCCCAATTTTGCACAGATTTTTATAACCACACAATCATCAAATTCATCCCTTATAATACAACCCAACCCATAATATCCACCATTAGCAAAAATAGAAGCATTAACATTGCATTTCACCCACCCGAATCTTGGCTTTTGCCAAGTAACAACTCCATCTCCAGTGTCTATATAATTCTGAGATTGAGTTGCTACCTGAGTAACCTACCCTTGCAGGAAATAAGAAAGAACATACGATACAAGCTGAGATGGAGTACTGTACCTTTAGTTCCATAAAACATCATTCTTGTGGTTCCAAATACCCCAAATAATTATA
This sequence comes from Vernicia montana, assembly GCA_949750685.1. Taxonomy (NCBI): domain Eukaryota; kingdom Viridiplantae; phylum Streptophyta; class Magnoliopsida; order Malpighiales; family Euphorbiaceae; genus Vernicia; species Vernicia montana. The sequence continues at coordinate 11,008 of CATKHJ010875714.1, forward strand.
CATGCGAGAATTAATTATTCCACTTTACCAGCCGAAATCACATAAGCAAACCAAGTTACAACAGAATTAGCTCCTATAGCAAGCATTCGTAGCGAGGACACATACCAATAGCTTAAAACAAACAGACACAATAAAAATATGTGATCAATAGATTCCATTGTACTACCACACACAGGACATTCACCATTAATAGCAACACGCTTAGAGAGTAAATTATCCTTAGTGGGAATACACCTACAAAGAACACGCCACAACAAACTTTTTATTTTTTGAGGGATTTTCATTGACCAAAGCTTCTTCCAAATTAATGGAGAAATATTAGTATTAGTAGTGACTGATCCATTATGATAATCCTTAATGTATCTATAACCACTTTTAACAGTGTAAATGCCTCTATTGTCACCCAACCAATACCACTTATCAACTGAAGAATGAAAACTCAGTGGAATAGGTAAAATTAAAGCTATATCTTGCTCATTAAAGACATCATTCACAAAATCCCGATCCCAATCAAAACCATCAGATAACAATAAAGAACTAACCTTCGTAGAATCGAGACCAGGAGGAATTGAAGTAGAAACCATAGGAGACTCTGTATCAGGTAGCCATGGATTTGTTCAAATGCTAGAATCATTCCCATTGCCAATACGAATTACCTAAAGTAATTAAACTTGCATCAATCCAAAATTTAACATGAGAAAAGCCTAAAAATAGTAAAAAATGCATATACAAAAAATCCAGAAGCCAATGCATTATAAAAGTTCAAACCATTCAAAAATAAAATAAAATCAAAAGCAAAAATAAAAAAATAAAAAAATCCAATTGTACTATACCCATAATACCAAACCATAAGAAATGAGGAATTAAATAAAACCTATATCAAAATTCTTCAATAATTGATGATAATGCAATGGCTGCAACTCTTGCTAAAGCATAATAGCAAAAATCTACTCTTCGTATGACTTGACTTAAGTTCCTAACCGCTCAACTATTGTGAGGCCTCGCTTAAGCACCGATTCGATATGCTAAGGAGAATTGAAATGCTCATTTGGGAAGGAATTCATGATGAAGCCCTCAGGTTTAGATTGATTAATTTTGAAAAGTGTTTTAGATTCGTCACCTTAATTGTATTTTAATTGGAAAAAGATTAAGGAAAAAATCCAAATTGACTCCAGTTAATATCCCAAAGAAAAAAGATCACTAGCTTCAAAACCAAAAAGGATTCGAGAACTAGGTTTTTGGTTCATTTTAATTAGTTTAGCATTTAACAAAATTGTGACTTTGAAAATTGATTTCATGAATTATGTACAACATACAAATGCATGATTATGTAAATAAACGAAATAAGGAGGAAATAAAAGAAAGAGAAATGTAAGTTAAAGTTACAATAATAATCCAAATTAGAAGATACCTCCTCTAACCTTTATGGGTTCTAGGAAAGTCACACATTCCCCAAACTAATCCTAATAAATCAATGTAACAAACTAAAAGAAATTAAATTAAAGTGAAGAAGGTGATAAGGGGAGACGTTTGTTAGTTTTAGTTGGATTCGATGCTTGGACCAAACATGCCTGTGTATCCTTTTGAATGGAAATCAAAACCCACGTAGTTCTCCCTTCTTACGAAGGGATTTGTTTAGTCAAACCACTTTATCATTTTTTAATTGATTTGAGATTTGAGTTGATTGATTACCCGGTTGAATTAATTATTTCAAATTTTAATTAACTAACATAAGTGAATCAATTAAGAGAGAAAAAAATTAGATAAAGAGCCCAAAGGAAAAGAAGAGAATAATCCCAAAGAGAAAAAAATAAATAAATAATGAAAAGGGAAAAGAAAAGGGAAAGATGATTACCTTGCACTCGTGCGGCTTTGAGATGGAAAAGATTTGTCTCGGTCGGCTGCGGACTTGCCTTGGATGGTGGGAAGCTTTTGACTTGATAGGTT
>CATKHJ010875812.1:0-25251 GCA_949750685.1 Vernicia montana
AGAAGTTAGAGCTAAAAAAAAAAAAAAGAGTCATCCCGGTCAAATCATTTATGTCCCTTATGTCCTTATCCTACATTAAGGGCATATCTTCCTAAGTTATCATCCTCTGGTTGATCCCTCATTAGGGGCTCACCTTTCAAATCATCTTCTATTAATCCGTCATGAGCATGTCCTCCATATTGGTTTTTAGTCAATCCGTCACGTTGCCCTTATCATTCAGTAGGGGCATATCTTTCCTATCATCCATCACGTTGCCCTTATCATTCATTAAAGGTATATTCTTCAAGTCGCCTGTCATGTCTTTTAGCTCAAAAAGCTAAATGCCTCCTTTCATCCATTAAGGAGCATGTCTTTCTAGTCGAAATCCAAATCAATATAGTGTCTTCCCAAGAGTCTCGTCACTCTAAAGAGTCTCTTCAATCTCAGACAATAAGATAAGTTGTACTTGTCTTTTCCATAATCATGCTACGATAGCAAAATCATACAACCTCCCCAACACTTTTCAAAAGGTCCAACCTACCATCCTTTTAAACCCAGACCTCCTTGGTAAAATCTCATCTTTCAAGGGCCAAGCCCATCAGCAGAACCAAAATCTCAAGTCTCTCAAGACTCGTGATTCTTAAAGCCCAGTTTCTTTGGCAAAGCCAAAGTCGAGCCATGACTCCCAAGGCCTATCATCCTCAAGCTAATTAAAAAAGGGTCGAACCAGTCAAAACCAATCCCATAGCTCCTTAGCAAATCATGCCATCCTTTCAAGTCTGAGCCTCCTTGACAAATCATACCATCCCTCCATATCCAAGCCTCCTCTGTAAATCATCTGATCCCTAAGGACCAAGTCCCTCAAGGCCGGCTAACCATCCCTAGTTTAATCCCTACCCTAAAGGAAAACCCTAACTCATGGGCCATACGGAGTAAGCCCATAAATCCCATGGGCCGATGATTATTGAACTAACTTTAGACAGCCCAACTAGCTAGAGCTATGTTCAAAGGACAAACCAGCTGGATAAATCACCTCCAAAAAGCCATATATAGAGGCAAACTCTTAACAAATGGGTCACACAAAAGCCAACCCAAAATCTTGACCTTTGAAAAGGCCAAAGCTAACCGAGCCTTTCCTACCTAATCTTCTCTTAGGTCAAACTTAACCGAGCCTTCCTACCTAATCTTCTCCAAGGCCAAACCTAACTGAGCCTTCCTATCCAATCTTCTCCAAGGCCAAACCTAACCAAGCCTTTCCTACCTAATATTCTCCAAGGCCAATCGAGCCTTTCCTACCTAATCTTCTCCAAGGCAAAACCTGACCTAGCCTTCCAAGATAACCTTCCAGGCCACACCTGACTTAACCTTCCAGGCTAAATCTGAACTAGCCTTCCAAGATAACCTTTCAGGCCACACCTAACGTAGCCTTTCAGGCTATACCTGACTGAGCCTTCCAAGCATGACCTCTTCTAAGACCAAAACTTGACCTAGCCTGCCAAAAATAACTTTTTCAGAGGCCGACAAACCTATGGCCTTCGACCAAGCCTTCAACCAAACTCGGGTATAACCCCATCATCTTCAAGCCAAACAATCAAGGTCCAAATAATCGTGCTACTTTTCTTCATCCTTCCAAAATGGGGGCACCTTCATCCCAAAAAATCAACACTCTCATACTAAGTTGACCCTTCACAGGTTCAAGGTATCCAATTCATAAAAATCTTTGCATATTCAGATGCATTTCACATTAAACATGTCGCTAATCAGAGCTCCTAAATCAAGATAGATCATCAATCCGAATTCCTGAATCAAGATGGATCATCAATCTGAATTCCATGAATCAAGATGAATCATCAATCTGAATTCCATGAATCAAGATAGATCATCAATTTGAATTCCTAAAGCAAGATGGATCATCAATCCGAATTCTTGAATCAAGTAATCGAAGGGTCCTCCACCCAAACCAATTAATCTCAATTTTAAAATCAGACCCATCCTAGGATAGCCTTAGGATCCATACCTTAAATTTGAATTAGGTTTCCTTTCTAAAATCAGACCTATCCTAGGAAAACCTTAGGATTTTTTACCCATACAGACCGAGAATATCACTTTCATTCCAAAGAAATTGGGAATATCACTTCCTTCCAAAACTAAATCTCCCAAAGATATCGGGAGCAATCTTCTTTTATCAATCATTTCTACCCATAAATATCTAGCAACGATCACCTAGACATCCATATGGTTCATTTTTCATTTTCTTATCATCATCCACCTAGAAACGTCTAATTTCTCAAATTAGGCGTCAATTTGGTTCCCTTTTCCATCCTCATTTACTTTAAAGTCAAACAAATCCTTCACCCATACATGTCTAACCTAAACATCCCTCCGGTTCCTTTCCCCGCCTTTTATCCAAGTCACTCCCATCTTTCACCCAGAAATATCTAGCCACTAACCTAGATTTCTCTCTGGTTCATTCTCCCACTTTCATTTATCAATTAACTTCCACCCATAAATATTTAGAAACAATTACCTAAATATCTCTGTGGTTCCTTTTACCATATTCCTCAGATTCAATCATTTCTATCACTCAAACATGTCCAAATCCTTATTTAGACATCCCTTTGGTTCCTTTACCATCTTCCTTCATCACTTTACCCACCCAAACATGTCCAAATACTGACATAGACATCACTTTGGTTCCCTTTTTCCATCCATATTCCATGAGTTCACAATCATCAGAATCGCCTTACAGACAAGCCAATTCTGATGAGGGGGTAACTATGAGCCCTTAATTTTGCACCTCCCAAAATATAATAATAATAATAGTAAAAAAAAAAAAGTGCAGCTGGCCTCCCTATGGCAACCGCAGGCAACCCTTGCGGCAGCCAATTTGCTGCCGCAGGTGGCCTATGCAGAACAGCAGGGCCAGCCTGTGGCAGCGTGCTCTAGATTCATTTTTTCACATTGGAAAATGTGAAAAACTGTTCCCAATCCCTTCCACTATATAGTCAGATCTCCCAACTCAGTTTTTTCACAACCTTGACTTGCTTGATCAACCTGGGACCTTGTAGTAAGCCTTAAAAGCTCTTTTCTTACTTGTTCCATAAAAAAGGAACAAGCCCCCTAGTTTTAAATTTTCTTCTTTCATTTTTTATTCGCTTTGCTCTTTGCTCCTTACTTTGCAAAGCCTGTGCAAGTCTTCTGTTTGAGGTCCGAGTTTCGCCTCAAACTGAGAGAAGGTGGAATTAAGATCTAGAAAGCAGCTTCGTTCGTTCATCCCCAAACCTCACAGGCGTAAGGTAAGCATCAATCCCTTTCTTTTTTTTCTTTTATTATTTGCTTTTATTGTTGCTTTATTTTCCCTCCTTGGGATTCTTTTCTCCCCTTTGAGCTCCTTGCCTAATTCTTGCTCTTTTACTCCCTCACTCTGTAATCAATTAATTAATTGAAATTAATTCACCAAGGGTAGTTAATTAAAATCCAACCTAATTAACTCAACTTGGTAAATTAATTAAAATTAATTAATCAATCAATCAATCCTCTCCAATCCAATTAATTGAAACATGATAAAAGGCTAGACTAAATAAACCCCCTTCGCAAGAAGAGAGAACTGCGTGGGTTCTGATTCCCATTCAAAGGGATACGTAAACATACTTAGTCCAAGCATCGAATCTAAATAAAACAAACAAACTTCTCCCCCTTATCACCTTCTTTACTTAGTTAGGGTTTTCTTCTTAATTATTAGTTTCCTTTAGAATTTAGTTTGGGAAATGTGTGACTTTTCTAGAACCTATAAGGGCTAGAGGAAGTATACCCTGATTTGGTTTCATTGTAATCCATAATTTACTTATTTCATTTATTTTGCTTTATTTTGTATTTTATATTTGGAATAAATGAATGATCATGCATACCTTAACTGTTCATGCATTATACTTGTTCATGAAATTAATTTTAAGCTATTTTGTATTAAACTTGTCAAACTAATCATTATTTTAAATAAACTAAAAACCTAGTCCCTGAATCCTATTTTGTAATCGAGGGCTAGTGCACTTTTTCTATTGGGATAAATACTTTGAGTCACTTAATTGGGTTTTTTCCCTTAAATTTTTCCAAATGAAATAAAATTAAGGTAGCGACTCAAAATCAATCAATCCGAACTCAGGGGCTCCAACGTGAAACCAAACCCAAAAGAGCATTTCGATTCCCTCTTAGCGGATCAGATCGGTGATCGGGCGAGGCATCACAAAGGGCAATTGAATTTGTCGGGTATCTTATGAAGGGGGATGCCAAGGAATGGTTCAAGAGAAGCATATCTAGGTTGCTTAGGGGTAATGAGGAGATCAGTTGGGAAAGATTCAAGGAACTATTCATCAATGAGTTTTTGCTTGAAAGTGTAAAAGAAGCTAGGGCTTTGAAGATTAAGAGATTGGCACGAACTTCTGATATGTCTATTTTGAATTATGACAAAAAATTCAGACGGTTGAGCAAGTTCGCTTCAATACTTGTACCAGATGAAGCTTCTAAAATTTTGCAGTTCAGAAGGAGTTTGGTACCACCATTGTTTACAGTGCAACTAATTTTACATTATCCAAGACTTCTACTCCTTATGCCCTACATGTGGGAAGCCACATAAGGGTTAGTGCTATATGGAAACGGGTGTTTGCTTCGGTTTTGGACAGCCAGGGCATTATGTAAAAGAATGTGCAAGGGGATCAGTAATCAGACCTCAAGCTTCTCAGTCCACAGTTCAAATGGAGAGAGCTGATAACAGTGGGGTGCCAGCGGGAAGAGGAAATGATGGTAGAGGTATGGATATTGGCAAAGGTACATGATAAGCTTCTAGTCAAGCTTTTGAATAGGCTCCTATGGGCAGAGGTAGAGGGAGAGTGTTTGCTCCAACACAGCATGAGGCACAGGCCTCCAACACAGGTGTCATTGGTATTCTCACTATCCAAGTTGTAGATGCCAGAGTATTGTTTGATTCTGGAGCATCTCATTCCTTTGATTCATCATGTTTTGCTAAGAAACTTCTTATGTCATGTGAATTGCTTGAAAATCATTTGATTGTTTCTACTCCTTTATAGGAAGAGATAAAAGTACATAATGTGTTTCCTTCTTGCATTGTGAGTATAGCTGGTAGAGAGCTACAGTTAGACTTGATAGAGTTGCCTGTGTTGGAATTTGATGTGATATTGGGCATGGATTGGTTGGCTAAGAGATATGCCACTATTGATTGTTTCAATAAGAAGATCGTGTTTAGACCACTTTCGGGTGAGGAGTTTGAGTACCAAGGGGAAAGAAGTGAGGCTCCTTATAACTTGATTTCTGCTATCGGTGCAATAAGACATTTAAAGAAGGGATGCCAAGGTTATTTGGCACATGTTAGCGATCTTAATGTTGAAGTGAAGGTTATGGAGTAAATTCCAATTGTTAACGAATTTTCCGGATGTGTTCCCTAAAGAGTTACCGAGTTTGCCACCATAGAAGGAGATTGAATTCAGTATTGAAGTATTACCGGGAACTAATATGATTTTCATACCACCTTATCCTATGGCACCAGCCGAATTGAAAGAATTGAAGATGCATTTGCAAGACATGCTAGACAAAGGATTTATTCAGCTTAGTAGTTCACCGTGGGGTGCACCAGTGTTGTTTGTAAAGAAGAAGGATGGGTCTATGCGATTATGCATTGATTACAGATAACTCAACAAAGTCACCATTCGGAATAAATATCCACTCCCTTGGATTGATTAATGACTTGCTTGATCAACTACAAGGTGCAAGCCACTTCTCAAAGATAGACTTGAGATCAAGCTATCATCAATTAAGAATTCGTATGGAAGATGTGAGTAAGACAACATTTCGAACTAGATATTGGCACTATGAGTTCTTAGTGTTGCCTTTTAGGTTAACGAATGCACCGATTGTTTTTATGGATTTGATGAACTGGGTATTCAAGATATTCTTGGACAAGTTTGTCATGATGTATCAGTCTCCTACCTAGAGAGGATCATGTACTCTAAGCGTATGTTCGGCCAAGCATGTGTTAAAGGTAGAAGTTATTGCCTTTATTGATTGTTATGAATGCTTATGGGGATGGTGGTTTCGTCCCGCCCACTTGTATTCCACTATTGATTGATTGATTGATATTGTTTTATCAAAATTGAATTGATTGGGGCCATTTTTTCTAAGCACGCTATTGTTATTGTTATAACCCTTATTAATCATTATTATTTTATTGATATTCCAATTGTTGAACTATCTATTGCTATCTATTGAGAAACCTACAAGTATGGATATATTTCATAATCTCATTGAGTTGAAGGCTCACTCCTCTTCAATTATGTTTTTTAGGTGTTAGAGTTGAAGAGGATAGAGTTGTAGAAGATAGAGCTTCTTGATTACTTCTCCACAATAAGCTAATTGAAATGTATTATTTTTGGACTTTTATATGTTATAATTGTAAAGAATGTTCATTTTATAGTTGCTCCGTAGTATTATGTTTTGAGGTGCATAAACATAGATAGAGTGATTCTTTTGGATTGTCTATTGATGTATTATTTTTGCCATTGTTCATTATGAATGATAGTATGAGATTGATCCTTGATCCATAGTGAAAATTGGAATTGTATGGATTTATTGAAACTGTTATTGTAATCAGATGATGGATGTTGATATTGAGTGGCTGTTAGATGTATTATAACACTAATAATTGTTGATCCAGGTTGTTTGTTGATTGGGTTATACGGGTGTTTGGTGGTCTTAAACCTACCCATATCCTAGGACTGTCACACCATTGAAGCGGGGTGTGACAAAGTTCAAATAGTACGAGTTGCCCATTACACCATAAAAGGATTGGGGATTTGTCATTGGCTGGGTGCTTTCGCTATCTGCCTACTATCACACCCCAACTTCTGAAGTGGGACGGTCCTAGGGCATAGAGAAACATAAGGTGACGTAAATCCGTAGAATCTCTATTCTATGTTTTGACAAGCACATTATACAATAATCATATATCCCAGATCATAACCTATCAATTCATATTCATATACGCATCATATACCAATCATATACCACATGTATACAATACATATACCACTTGTATGTTCAATATATATTTGTACCCTTAACATATATAGTTCATATCACCATTCAGTATTGACAGTTATCCTTCATTAATACTAGTATTATCATTATATAAATACATATCACAATTAACAAACTAGAATATGCAATAATAACTACTATGAACTATAATGACCGTGGAGCTCTAGACTTAACTCTTCAAGATACAAGTACATTAAGATTCAGAAATTAAACAACCTTATGTAGTAGAGGAAACCTCCAAGCGGAGAAGGGAAGTTTGAGAATTTGTCTTGCTTGACCTCCAGTATACCTGAAAAATATAAACCATTAATAGGGTGAGACAAGCTCAGTGAGAATGTAATATCTTAATATAATATGTCGGTTAGAATATGTAATTACATTAATAGGAATTTAATAACAATTTAGTTTTAATGATAGATTGTCTTTTCGGTAACCCATAGAGGATATAAATAGTATACGGGGATTCAGTGATGTTTGACATCAAGGAAGGATCTATAATCAATGATTAATTGTTTATTATCACTTTAGCAGAAATCATAAAATTTGGAAGCGGTGTGCTTCCCACTGATAAATAAATAGAGTGGCGGCTGATGCCTTGCTAACTCACACTGATCACTGGAGCGCAAGACTGATCAGGTTTTACAGCTAGGACCACCTCTCCTGCTAAGGCGGATACACTATTCCTATCTGACAGGCCTTCTTACCATGTGCACATGACTGATGTATAACCCCACATAAATTAGGGATTTTTGCTTTAAATTGGGTTACCAATGACAAGGTGTAACAATAATCATTAATGAAAGTTAACAATATATGAACACATTATGTACATCAAATATCATGAATTCCTTTTATGGGATTATACTTAAGGTATATATCTACAACTTTGATGTTTGGGTAACTTCCATATTATGTCTAATAAGTCTTCAATTAGCTCAATCAATTTCAGATTGCTCACTAACCCTGAATTCTGGGTCAGTTTCCTTGTAAGAACGATATCTCATTATCCTTAAAGAATTTCATCAAACCATTTTATGGACCTATAGTTGAGACATAATAATATAACTTTTATGTTTAATACTTCCCCAAATTCGGTCTCTATAAATACAGAATTGGCTTCTCAATATTCTTCCTAAACTAAAACCTTAACATAAATAATCCATAGAAAGAGGGAAAACTTGGAAATCTTCAATCAATTTCAAATTAACTTTTGGATCATGCAATTAACATATTATTAAGCTTAAATCAAGGTTCAACACACAAAATGGACAATGGATTCAAAAATTCCTCCAAGGCCGAACCAATAGAAAGAAAAAGAAGAGATAAGACATTCAACGCTTCAAGGAAAACTCAAGAATCATGCTTAGAAAGAAGAAAAAACTTGTGTTTGTAAGAAGTTAACTTGAAAATTCTTCCTTTGGAGTGGAGACTCTCCTTGGCTGAACCAAGTAGTGAAGAAGAGAGAAAAATTTTCTTTTCTTTGAGTTAGTGGTTGGTGAAATGAGAAGATGAGTGCTTGGTGATTGTTTTAGTGGAAAATGGACGGTGAGGATTTTATCAAAGAAATGAATGATGGATCGTGTATGGCTTCTCAAGGAAGTTTTGGATTATAAAATACTATCTTGATAGAAAATAAGATGATGGAATTTGGTTAGATACAATGAACCTTAATTTTTAAAGATTAAAAATTGTGTTACACTTTTCAGTAACCCAATTTTGAGCATAAAATATTACCATAAAAAATCACATTTCCTCCATCACCAAGTCCATGGCTGGCCACTCTAATGAGCTTGGGCCTATCAACACTTTGGTCACTTATATTTGTATACTTATGAAAATTTTTGACACTTTTTTTTGTTGAAAATAACCATTTTACTCCTATTACAGTGTATATTACCATAATTACTTACCAATATACATTATTAAGCATATTCACATTAATCATATTCGTATTAAACATGTTCATATATCACTATCATAGAATTTACTCATTATTCAAATAAGTACATTTTGGCACTTTTAAACATGAGTTCGGCTTTAACGATCAAATGAACATTCAATTTCTCTTTCTATGTTATCATGACTAATGTTTACGAATCATATGAGCATGGGGTATTGCACCTACATACTCAAGGAGGGTTGTTAGCTCAATGCTACTTGCTACCCAAAAAGTTCCTAAAAGATTTAAGGTATTAAGCAAAAAGCCTATGCAAATGATGCATGAAAAGGATTGTTATTAATTTAAGAACCAAAAGATTTATTACTTTGAGAAATACCATTATTAGTTATTTTATCTTTTTTTATTTTAGAAAAAAAAAAGGTGGTCCTCAGTGGAGTTGCCAACTGTGAGACCTCTCTCGAGCACTGATCCGATCTGCTTGGAATCTGAATACTCATTTGGGTTTGAACTCACGAAGAAGGCGGCGGCCATCTCCTTTCTTGGAAAATTTATTCTTTAAATTGGAAAATGAGTTTTTGGGGAGTCGCCACCTTAATTTTTTTCAAAGAAAAATATAAGGAAAAACCCTAGATTGACTCCATTGATTAATTGCTTTTAGGAAAATGCACTAGTTTTTGAAACCAAAGAGTATTCAAAGACTAAATTTTGGTTTTAAGTAATAAAAGATGCTTCTTAAGTTAATAACAATCTTATAAGAAATGATTTTCATGAACAAAATAAGAATGAGGAAATAGAGTTTTAATTTTGGTGGATTTGCCACTTGAAGTCAAATTTCAAGTGTGTTTGCATATCCCATTGAATGAGAATCAAAACTCATGCAGTTCTTTCATTTCGCAAATGATTTTTATTTTTATTTTTACTTAAAGGTGATTTATCTTTAGTCTTCAAATACTCCAAAACTAAAGGAATTAAATGTCCAAAGTCTTCTACCAAACTAGATCAAAGAGAAATTAATTTGGCGGATTCGAAATCAAGGAGACTTGAATCTATATAGCTTTTGTAAGAAAAGAGAGGGAAGTAGCAAAAGAGACTACAGAAAATTCAATCTAGCTCTGCCAGGGTGAGTTAGTATGAAGGGGAAGGTCTCCTTATATAGGCAAAGGAGTGAGGGAAAGAACAAAGAAAAAGCAATGTGGGATTGGGATGAAAATGTGATCAAAACGCACATTGCCGTGTAGGCTAGGCGCGACTTTTGCGTTGTGCGCACGGCAGCAAGCTTAAAATTGGCCACTTCGCTCGTTTTTGTCCATTTTGTATCCGTTTCGATCCCAACAATCCCGAGGACTGTCCTAGGGTCCATAAGGGTCTGTTTAAGTGTCGAACACCATTTCTAGGATGCAAAATTACATGTTCACAACCATGTATTGTAGGACCCACTTTTGAATTAAAATTTAATTTTAATTAATTATAAAAATTTAAAAATATTTTTAAGAGAAAAAAGGAAAAAAAATTTTAAAAAAAATTCCTAAATCATAATTTTCACTCATACAAAAATTTTTATACGTTTTAGGAAACCAAACAAATATATAAATCTCACAAATTTTTTAATTTAATGGCCACATGCTACTTATTATTCTTGAAATCAAAGTTGGAATATTCATGAGTAATTGTGAATCATAACTTTTAAATTAGAAATTTTATAAGATTTATAAATTTGTTTAGTTTCCTAAAATGTGTAAAAAAAAATTTGCATGAATAAAATTTGAGATTTTGGAATTTTTTATTTTTTAAAATTTTATTTTATTGTCTTAAAATTATTTTTAAATTTTATAACTAATTAAAATTAAATTTTAATTGAAAAATGGATCCTAGAATCCTTGTGAAATTTCATATAAGAGGAAAATATTTTCTAATTTATATTATATGTCAAATGCTCAAACATTAACGGTATTAGTAAATTTGTTGCTTAAATGTCCAATAGAATAAATCACAGGGTACCTAAATATTAGAGAAAATACCAGAGGTTTTTTTTTCCTAGAAAAACGTTAAATCACAAAGTAAATTTTTGTATTTTTCCCTAAATAATATCACACATTTATTTTGGTATAAATATTAAAAATTTGTATTTTTTTTTATTAATTTACTTTTAATATGGTTATTAATAGCATTAACCATTCTAAAATAATGTGATTAAATATAAATATACTTAAACTGAAAAACATAATATTAAATTTAACTTAAAAAGAAAAATTGACTATTAATAGTCTTTATTAAAAGAAAATGTCAACAATTATTTATATAGGAAACGAGTAATTCTTTTAAATTAACCGTTACATGTAAAACTAGTTGGGCTATTCACATGAGATTCAACTTTAATTAATTAATAATTTTAAACATACATTATTCAAATAATTGTGTTTAAAGTTTGATTGCAAATAAGCAGGTGAATTTAATAATATATTAGTATTAATTTTAGTTGAAAAGTTAATAAAAAATTATGTTAGTATTATATTACATTTTAATTTGAATATAAGTAAATCAGTAGCTCTAAAATTAGTTGGTAATGAGGTTGAATGGCTAACTTTTTTTAGCAAATATTATGTTGGCATGAAACACCACCTATGTCCATGCATTGTGATTGCCAAGCCGCAATGACTATTGCTAAAAATAAAAACTAATTTATAGAATTGACCCTTTAGTCATTATTTACAGGTAAAACTATCCTCAAAGATTGTCATAAACACAACCCAAGTATTATTTACTCTTTGAAATATTTTTCTTTTTGAGGTGCCTTAAAAAATATATCATTTTTATTTTTAACACTTTTTACTCTTTATACCTATTTTGTCCTTAGATATTAATTCAACTTTTCCCATAAAGTTTATAAAAAAATGTAAGGATTTATAAAGTTGGGTATTTAATAAAGGGTATAAAAGGAAAAATAGCATACTATTTAATGCACTCTTAAATTTTATGGAAAAAAATGTCCCAAACAAAATAGAACGGAGGGAGTATTTTTTAATTTTCATTTCAGCAAATTTTTGTAATACAATTTTGCCTGACTTTCCACTTCTCAAATTCTGCAAAACTTATCATGAAAGAACTGGCATTTCGATGACCACCACCACCAAATTCCTAAAAACAAGCCATATAAGACAGCACTTTAGGCCACTACCTGTAAACTTGGAATTGTTAATGGAAGGAGCAGATTATAACTGAAAATTACATATAAAACCACTAATCACCTGTGAAATGGGTGTCGTGTCTTCTTCACTCCCCAAACTTCTTAAGCTAATTTTCAACAAACGGTCATTTTTAAGCTCCTGAACTCTGTATACAACAGCTCCAATTGCCCTATGATGACCAAAAACACAAAAGTTATGTAATGGATGATAATGGAAAATGACATCTCAACGACAATAAATAAAAGTTCACCTGGTGCACAAAGTGCTCCCCTACTAGTGTGGGAGTACGGGAAGGATAGGCACAAAAGTACACAGCCTTTCCCTTGCATTTTTATAAAGAGACTATTTCCACACCTCGAACCAAAACTACAACTGTACCAGTTGCACCAAGGCTTGCCCCCTCGTCTCAATGACAATTAAAAGCAATAATAAATCTCAACAAAGTCCCAAGACATGCAAAGGCAAGCAACAAAATTTCACATGTTGGATGAAAATCAAATTTGTATTCGCCGAAAAGGGTTGAAGAGTTGAACACAGTAGAACAATGAAAAAAGTAGCCGAGTCAGTTTCACTCATCCAATCAGAGAAACATCTTATATGAAGGTTATAGTTAGCTCATGTCCTAAAGCACCCCTATTGTCTAACAAGGAATTTCTTAATTTCAACAGAAACTTTCTTTTCATGAACTCAAAGTACCAGTGAGACCCAACAGTCAAATCAAACCACAATTTGTGGACATCTTTTACTCTATGCCATCTTCCCATTTCTCATGGCTTGGTAGTGAGCTAGTGGCATGAGAGGTACATGGATGAAAAGATGTAGAGATTGCTTGCGGGCCTCAGACAATCTGATGCCATTACATCTAATGCCCTTCTCAATCCCAATTTGATGGTCCATATTTCCAAGTCCACCAAACCCAAAAGCTAATTCAATCCTTTGCCTCTTTAGTTCTAATCATTACTGCCATAGAAAAATATTGAAATATGTCGTGTTTATTAGGTGTTTATCTAAATTGCCATGGCTTCAACCTTGATCCTTTTTTTTTTTTTTTTAATGTTAATTTTTTAATGGATTTTGAGAACCGTGTAATCAATAAGGTTGAAAAGTTACACCTGCAAATCACTTCAAAATTAGTTGAAATTCCAATCTTCACAGATAAATCAAAATATTTATCTTATTTCTCTTGCATATAGACAAATATCAAAATCCAACATTTTTGGCTTGTATGGTTGTCAAGAAAATACAACAAAACAAAATAGCGGATTATTTGGTTGACAAGAAAATGCAAGAAAAAAAAAAGAATAAAAGCTCATTTAGTTGATGAGATAATGCGAGAAAAAGGAATAAGAAAGGATGGTAGAGATGGGAAGAGGAGAAATGAAAAAGGATAAAGAAAGTAATAGAGAAGTGAAAGAAGCAAGAGAGATGAATTGAGTATAGGGTGGTGTATTGTTCATTAGAGTAAAATGGTCCATTTAGAATTTTTGCAAGTAAATCTGACTTTGTACACTTGATTGAATAAAATAAAAGTTCAGATATTGAAATACCAAAATTAGAAAGTTTTGACATTTACGGTATAATTATCTCTTCATTTTTTATAAATCAAAAGTTCAATTAAAGAAGAATGAAAGAAGTAAATGTGGAAAACAAGGGATCCTACTGAAAGAGTCAACAAATGACTACAAACAATAACATGAAAACAAACTAAACAGTAACACTCTTCTCCATTCAAGTTGGATGGTACTCAAATTATCCTAAAATCTCTGGAAAGAAAAAGTGACAGTAGGATGGCAACATGTTTACAAAAGGCGTGCCAAAGCTGGTTCTAATGCCCAAGCTCCTATTTGGCATACCTTGGATGATGTGCAGGCTTGTTGGGAGCTAAATTAGGGTTATTTTGCTATTATTTATGTAGGAAATTGCAGGAATTTATCTTTCTTTAAAGTAGGTATTTTAGTAATTTCCAGATCTGCTGGAAAAGTTGTTTTGGTGTCTTTAGGAGTCTTTTATGTTTATTTTAGTATCTTATTTTAGAGTCCTTATGGGTTTAAATTAATATTATTCCTTTTAGTTTATTTTAGGAGTCCAAACCCTTAGAGGATGTGGATTAGTTTTGTTGTCCTTTTCTTGAAGGTTTAGGACCTGTTTAATTCTCTATATATTCCTATGAATGTAATGTTTTCAGGCAGTTTTCAATCAATAAAAATTATTCCTGCAATCTTATTGCTCTCCGAATTGTGTGACTCAATTCATCCTAAGTGTGATGCCAATGAACTTTTAGGTGTGAAGCCTAAATTTACTATTCTCGTTACTGTTCACAGGTAGTGTTCATAGTACCCAAACAGCTCCCACATCCTTTGATCTTGTTTAATTTCTCCTCCCAAACTCAGTCCTTACAAAACTTTAATTTTCAACCATATTTTCTACCTATCTCAACCCTCATTAGCTCCAAATTCAGACCTATATTAACCTTCCCGTCCTGCATCAGTTTGGTATTAGAGCTTCAAGATCCTTGAAGTTTTTGCTATCTAATCTTCATTAATTATGGTGACAAATGCTGAATTAAATTCAAAATTTAATGACTTTCAACAAGATTATGAAGAAACAAAGGTAATATTGGGTTCCCTAGAAGTTAAAGTGAATGAATTGCTTGAAAAGATGTCTTCCACCACCCCAATTGAAACAACTGCTCCAAACACAAAAGCTGAGCAAAATCTGCCAATTGCTCCTAAACTTGACAAAGAGCAAGATGCAGCTGGAGATATCACAAAAAAAGTCAAATTAGAAGTTCCAAATTTTGAGGGAAAAATTGACCCTGCTTTATTTTGCGATTGGCTTCATTCCATTGAATCTTTCTTTGATTGGTATAATATGGAAGAAGATCGTAGAGTAAATGTTTGCAAAAATGAAACTGGTAGGATTGGCCAAAATTTGGTGGTATGGAATTGAACATGATATGGAAAGATTGAGGTAACCACCTATTAATACATGGCAAGAGTTGAAAGCTAAGCTACAATAAAAATATATGCCACACAATTACCTTGACAAAATGTCCCCTAGCCTAATACGAGTAGGCATGAACTTGCTAAACTGACATATTGTGCCCAAACTTGTCATTATAGATGAGTAACTTATATAAAATTCTTTTATATACATTTATCAAGTAGAACAGGATTTCACTAGAAGTCATTTCAATCACTGAGCTACTTTTTGGCATAATTCTAAACTAATTATTTAAAACAAATTTTACTCAATATGACAATTTATTCTCTAATAGCTTCTCAGACCACTTGAATCTAGCCAATCTAATATATTTTCCAAATATCTAAAAAAAATAAGACAAAGCATGCAAACAATATAACATGAACATCAAAGTCATTATTATGCAAATATAAGTAATAGATAATAAAAAAAATATTTATATATAAATCTATTATTGTTTAGTGGTCTCAATGAGTTATTGAATATTTTAAATCCCAAAGACCATGAAATAAATATATATACAACTTCAAATTCCAGCAATAAGATGAACACAACCATTTACCTTGCAAAAATAAACCATATAAAAATTCAGTAGAATATTTCACATACCTAGACATGAATTTCAAGTAGAGAATTTGAAGAATTAAAAACAAAAAATAAAGTTTGGTAATGAAAAAATTAGTTTATGTGAAAAATATATATATATTTTTTAATCATTCATAAATCAATGACTATGCAATGCATGGTATTTAACTAAAGACTCGAAAGAGTAAGAAAGTATTATTCTTTACTAAATTGACAAATACAAGGACCTTCACGTTCACATATTTCGGATGAAGTAAAATCTATAAAAAATAAATCGCCATCTAAATTTTCTTCTAATTTTGAACTTGTATAAATATCAGAAATTAATAAGTTAATCATTTGTTGTTTTAAGTTTTTCTGAAATATCTAAATTATTAATTTTTTTTTTTTCATTTTACATTGAGTTTTATAATGACAAAGTCTACCACATTTATAACAAATAGGCTGTTTTTTCTTGCTAGATTTTTGAAAAGGTTTTGATGTAGAAGCTTTACTATTTGTAGTAGGTTTTGTATAATTATCTGATTTTTTATATCTTTTAGTTCGATAAGGTTTATGACATAATCTTTTACTAACTTTCTTTTTATGTTTTAATGAAGGAGGATTTAAATGTTCATAACTGATCTTGTAGGAGATAAAGGTGGAGAAGAATGTTGCTCAACTTCTTGATAAATAGGTTTAGGTAATGTATTAGTAAAATTAACTTCTTGTAATTGAATATTACTAGTTAATGGTGTTTTTGGAATAGAAGTAGAAGGTTTAGAAATGGAAATAGAAAGTCTACTATGTTCAAATCAAGGTAGTCAAAAGCGAGAGGTGCACTCAAGGCAATAGATCCTTTCATCGCCTAAGGCGCAGGGTGCAAAAAAGGCACTCGCCCGAGCGAAGCAAGGCTCAAATTTCTAAAAGAATCCAATAATATATTAAAACTGCTAAAACATTGATACAATATATATATAAACAAATAAGCATATTGTTTAGAATAAAACAAAATATTGTTACCATTTTTTATTGTTTGAATTGAGAGGAGAAAAAAGGACATATATATACAATAGAAGAAGAGACAAAAAAAAAAATAGGGAAAAAGAAGTACAACATAAATTCTGCAATATATAAAGAGACACTAGAGATGGACAAGGAGGAAGAGTAGAGACACAAGGGACTTAAACAACTATGAATCCATGGAAGGATTAAAATAAATGGAAGAGAAATAAACTAAAAATCAGTGGAAGGAGTAAAATTAAAGAAAAAGAAATAATTGAAGAACAGTAAAAAAATAATAAAAGGCAAGACAAGGACGATAAACACTCTTAACAGAGTAAGTTTTGAAGAAAGCATGTTAAGAAACAATACTACTTTATCTCTAGTGGTGTGGGAAGTTTTGTTTGAATAAACTGCTAATTGCTCTAGAAGTCTAAATTCTTTGAGTATTTAAGTTAAAAAAGAAGTGTAAAAGACGTGCAAGAAACTACCCTAGAAAGTATAAAGACTTATTTTATAATAATATTAGTATTTCAAGTGAAATAAATAACTTATGAGATTTATTTTAAACATGCGCCTCTCGCCTCCCACAAGGCGCTCACCTAAACGCAGTAAGCGTGCGACTCATTAAACATGCCTTGCCTTGGTGGTTTAAAAGCGCTAACTCTTATCCTCGCCTTGCCTTAGCGCCTAGGCGTGCCTTTAACTATATTGGTTCAAATACGGGTGTTTTTCTAAAAATTTCAGTATTTGATATAAATTTTATATGAATATTTCCACTATGATCTTCAATAATTATAGAAGTAGAAGATATATTTTCTATTGGTGTTGGATGAGTAATTTCTTATAATTCCCATGAACCAGATTAAGATAATTCATTCAATTTTAATCTTTTAGGTGTATGTATTTTTTAATGTTGAGTATTTGCCTCAAAAACTATTGTTTCATTTCTAGTTAAACTATGTCTAGAACGTGGATCTAAAGTTGTTGACATAACTTTATAATAAACTCTATAAATAATAGCAATAGATTTTGTATTGTCTAAAAAAATCATATTTTTTGATTTAATAGTAAGGGTTAAAGAATCAAAAATATTATGATCAAATAAAGAAACATAAAATTTTGGGTAACTATTAAAATAAACTGGGCCGTTGGCAAAATTTGACTTAATCATAGCTAATAAAGAATTTGAAAATTTTAAATGTCTTGCATCTCTTAAACATTAAAATACAGGGATGTCTAAACCAAGTCTAAATAAAGGTTTAATAGCTAATTGTACCCTACCAATATGTAAAAATTTATATTTTCCTTTATGTTTTAAAATAGCTTGAGGAGAAAATAATTGAATATTTCCGTGTGAATGATTTAAATAAATAGTTTGCTCAATTTGTTTAATTGAATAATCAGAAAAAAAAAATAAAAGAACCATTTTTATAAATAGTACTAATATCTTGTTTAGGAATTGACCAATTATGTAAATCATTTTTTATTTTAGCTATATTAACTTCTTAACTGTTTATTTCTTTTTCAATACCTAAATTGAGATTATTAGTGTTAATAGAATTATTTCCTGTTAAAATTTGAAATATTTTACTCATTATTTTTATCGAAGTTCTTTTCCTTTTTCTGTTTAATTATTGGGACCACCAAATCTTGGGCTGACCAACGCTAATCTAAACAAATTCAAAGGAAAAATTCCTAGATTAGACAAATTGTAAATTTTAGACAATTCTTCAAAAAAATAAATTTATTAAACAGCTAATAGGCTTAAGTTTTGTCTTAAAAATTCAATATTCAGTCTAATGAAACGAATATTTTGTTTTAAATATTCAAAATCGTCTACTAAAAAGTGAGTAGGATGATCCATTAATAAATAACTTCTAAGTAATTATTGATTTCAAAATTCTAAATTTTCTAAATGAATTTTAAGTTCAAACTTTAACTGTCTTAAATAAAATTTATTATGGAAACTATCTCTACCTATTTTCCTAGACAGAAAATACTGACTGACTAAGGGTTTGGCTCTGATACCAGTGTGTGGTGGAGCCGGATCGAGATTGATTAAGTAGGAAAATTATGCAGAAATTGATTAATTATGCAGATAAATTTATTTTTATGCAGATGAATACATAATTTTTAATTAAATACAAGTGCAGAAAAATTAAATTAAAACAGAGTTTCAATAAGAAAAATGCTTACTATTAAAAGCCAAGTATAATATGCGAAGAGCTGATTTGAAATGAAAAATAAAAATGAAGTGTTTAATTTTAGAGAAAGCAGAGGAAAGTGATTAGAAAAAGAAAGTTGTTATTTTATCGCTTTACTTACTCTGATCATAAAATTGTACCAACTCGATAACATTTATATTACAGACTAATTTTGCATGCAAGGATGCAAAATTGACACACATATACAGGTGTAGTCATGCATGGAATGAACACATGCATAGCTTACAAATACAACTATTTACATATACATAATTTACATTTGACTAGTGACACGTAGCTTGCATGCATGAACTGAAGGTATGCAA
The DNA here is from genome assembly GCA_949750685.1 of Vernicia montana. NCBI lineage: Eukaryota > Viridiplantae > Streptophyta > Magnoliopsida > Malpighiales > Euphorbiaceae > Vernicia > Vernicia montana. The sequence goes on from CATKHJ010875812.1 coordinate 19,250, forward strand.
GTGGACAAGGTGACAAGCTATTTACAAGGGCAAATGTGAATGCTTTACGTAAAAGGCATTCAATTTGTGACAAATAATATATAAAAAACGGAAAACAAATATTACAAAAAAACAAAATCATAAATTTTTACATATGTATATTTAATTACAGGAGGACAAAAGTCCATGTGACTAAATATATTAGACTAATTATGCTACAGTAGAATTTATTGCAGTCTTGATAAGGCTTGTCATAATTATTTCTTGGACTATCAGTCTCCCAGAAATTAAATGATGACAAATTGGTAAATCATAATTATTATGTGCTTTATAAGCCAATGAGGCCATAAGCATTTCTTGTATAATATTTATAATTTGGTATTCAAATTGACCATCTATATTCCATTCATAAATGGCTTGACCCTCATATTTAGCTTGAATAATTTGATATCTTTCTTCATGTTGTATATCAGGGGGTGTTGGTTGGTGTTGGTTTAGGGTAATAATTTCGAGTTCTTGGTCTAGGTAAAAATTGATTATGAAGTTTTTGAATTGAATAATTTTCTTCTTCAAATTGACTCTCTAATTGTTGTATTTTTATAAACTCAAGTTCTTTTGTTAGAACATTAATATGAGGTGAAGAGGAAGAAGAGTTTAGTGTAAGTTGATTATGTCCAGTATGAATTTTAGCTAGCATATCTTCTTTATGGTCTAATTTTATTATATGTTCAGGAGGTATTTCAAAAGATTTAAAAAGTGATTCTTCAAGTATTTTTATATCTATAGGCTTTTGAATTGAAGGGGTAAGATTACTGGAAGAAGGTAATTGTATTTCTAATCTATTGAGTTGAGAGGCAATTGTATGTAATTATTTTGAATAATTATTTTGAAATTGTATATTTTTAATATCTCTAAAGACAACCTTGTCAATACTGCAATAAATTCTACTGCAGCATAATTAGTCAACATATTTAGTCACATGGATTTTTGTCCTCTTGTAATTAAATATACATGTATAAAAATTTATGATTTTGTCTTTTTGTCCTTTGTAATATTTGTTTTCTGTCTTTTATGTATTGTTTGTCACAAATTGAATGACTTTTACATAAAGCATTCACATTTGCCCTTGTAAATAGCTTTTGGGCCACCTTGTCCACTTGCATGCCTTAAGTTCATGCATGCAAGTCACGTGTCACTAATCAAATGTAAATTATGTACATGTAAATATTTGTTATGTAAGTTATGCATGTATTCATTTCATGCACAGCTACACCTGTATATTTGTGTGTTAATTTTACATCCTTGTACGCAAAATAAGTATGTAATATAAATGTCATCGAGTCTGTACAATTTTATGATTAGAGTAAGCAAAACAATAAAATAACAGCTTTCTTTTGCTAATCACTTTCCCTTGCTCTCTCTAAAATTAAACACTTTATTTTTTTCCATTTTAAATCAGCTATTTGCATATTATACCTGGCTCTTAATAGTAAGAATTTTCCTTACTAAAACTCTGTTTTAATTTAATTTTTCTGCACTCGTATTTAATTAAAAATTTTGCATTCATCTGCATAAAAATAAATTTATTTGCATAATTAATCAATTTCTGCATAATTTTCATACTTAATCAATATCGATGTGGGCTTGTCATAATTATTTCTTGGACTATCTTAGCATAGATTATTATGTACATTGATATGATGAACAAGGAACTGACACATATTGCATTATATATATCTAACTATTTAAGGATATAGTCAAAAGTTTTTATATGCTTCATTTCTTATCATGTTCCTAAGTCACATGTATATCAGTTGTATATATAAAATGATGATAATAAATAATTGCTTAGCACCATTGTGTTTACCCTGTTTCCATTAATAATAATAATAAATTATTATTGTGAAGAACTAAATTTTCAGTTGGGTGAATAAATATTATTGCTTTATTAATTATTGAAATATTAACTCTGTTTCAAGAATATGAATGTGAAAAAAAAAATATTGCACCTGCGATGGAAAATGACTTGTGCAAATATGATAGAGATGCTTGTTATATATATGGAGTATGATTGGAACTATTAATGGCAATGTGATGTATGATTTGATGCCCATATTGATAACGAAATTTATGTCTGATGATAGTAAGCTTGTTTGTGCTCATTAAGGACTAAAATAGATATTTTTGTGTTGTGATGTTTGTTATTTAGTTGAAATTTGTTACTTTTTAACAGAGGGATTAATTTAAATTTAAGAAGAGATGTTGCTGAATTTTTTGCAGAATTTTAGGAAATAGAACATAGTAAAGAATTATATCATATATATATATATATATATATATATATATATATATATATACATGTAAGAGCTACGTGGACCTGATTTTCCTTTTTTTTAAATAATAAATGAGTTAGTTTAAGGGAGGTACGTAGGCAGCCTTCGGGTGCGGTCCAAAGGTTAACACAATAATAAAAAATATTATTGTTTAGTGGTCTCAATGAGTTATTGAATATTTTAAATTTTTCATTCTTTTTTATCTATTACTTGTATTTGTGTAATAATTAATTTGATGTTCATGTTATATTGTTTGCATGCTTCTTATTTTTTTTTTGATATTTGGAAATGATATTAGATTGGCTAGATTCAAGCGGTTTGAGAAGCTATTAGAGAATAAATTGTCATATTGAGTAAAATTTGTTTTAACTAATTAGTTTAGAATTATGCTAAAAAGTAGCTCGGTGATTGAAATGACTTTTAGTGAAATCCTGTTCTACTTGATAAATATGTATATAAAAGAATTTTATACAAGTCACTCATCTATAATGCCAAGTTTGGGCACAATATGTCAGTTTAGCAAGTTCATGCCTACTCGTATTAGGCTAGGGGTATGGATGTGACAAAATGCGTGAAAAGGCATATTCTTTGAAACAAGGCAGCATGTCCGTGGCTGAATATATGCATCAATTTGATGAGTTCAAGATTTGAAGTCAAGTTGTGGAAGATGCTACACAAGCCTTGGCTCGATTTGAGGCTGGTTTAAGGGCTGATATAAAAAGGGAATTGTTTAGACAGCCCATTTACAGTGTAGAACATGCATTCCAAGTAGCCGTTGATGTGGAAGAATACTTGAATTATTCAATCACTCAAAAAGTTGGAGTTCAAGGTAGAGAAGCTAGTGCAAGAAAAGGTTTTGATGCAACTCGTAACACCAAATCAGCTACTTCACAGGCCTTTAATAGCTTCAATAATTCAAAGCCTTCTTCATTCAATAGTGCTAATGTTAAAGGCAAGGGTATTGTATGCTTTAAGTGTGGAGAGGTTGGGCACATGGGATATCAGTGTCCGCAAAAACAGAATCTGCATGTTGGCATAGAGCAAGAAGATGAAGAGTCACCACAAGAAGATCATTAGGAAAATTCATGTGATTATGGTGATTATACAGCAGATGACCTTTGCAATGAAGGCATTGATTCTACCCTTCTCTCTATTGTGAGACGCATTCTAGCAGCTCCTAAAGTGGAAGAAGAAGATTGGCGCAAACTTCTATATTTCAAACTTTGGTTCATTGTGGTGACCAAGCAAAGAAGCTTATCATTGATGGAGGAAGTTGTATGAATGTAGTATCAGCATCCATAGTTGAACGGCTCAAACTTCCAACTGAACCTCATCCTCGCCCATATAAAGTAGCTTGGATTGATAGTTCAACTATTCCGGTAACTCCTCATTGTCTTGTTACCTTTCAATGTGGTGCTTATAGTGATTCAATACTCTGTGATGTTGTTCCTAAGGATGTAACCCATATTCTCCTTGGTCGACCTTGGCTTTATGATAGAGATGTGAGTCACAATGGGAATGTAAATACTTATTCATTTTTTATTGGGAAAAAGAATATTGTTTTGAAGCCAATGAGCACGCTGGATATTAAAAAGTATGGAGAAAAGAGGCCACTTCAAGCTAAAAGTATTAGTGAAAGTCAAAAGAAACAGCTCCATATCTTAGCAAAGAAACAATTTCAGGCTCAAAGCAAAAAATCAAACGTTGTCTTTGCTATAGTTGCGAGAAGTAAAAGAATCAGCTGCTGTACCTGCTCTAAAATTATCACCTGAAGTCGAAAACCTGTTATCTGATTTTTCTGATGTTGCTCCAAATGAATTGCCCAATGAGCTTCCTCCTTTTCGCAACATACAACATGCCAAATTTGCCAGCTTATCGAATGAATCCTAGTGAGCATGCAGAACTTAAAAGACAAGTAGATGAGCTACTTTCTAAGGATTTATTCGTGAAAGTTTTAAGTCCATGTGCTGTCCCAACTTTACTTACACCTAAGAAAGATGGTACTTGGTATATGTGCGTTGATAGTCGAGCCATCAACAAAATTACTGTCAAATACAGGTTTCCAATCCTCGTCTTGATGATATGCTTGATGTCATGGCTGGTTCCACTATTTTTTCAAAGTTAGATTTAAAGAGTCGTTACCATCAAATACGAGTTAGGCCAGGTGATGAGTGGAAAACAGCATTCAAGACCAAAGATGGCCTTTATGAATGGCTAGTTATGCCATTTGGGCTTTCCAAGGCTCCTAGTACCTTTATGCAATTCATGAACCAAGTATTTCAACCATTCATTGGTCGATTCCTTGTTGTTTATTTTGATGACATTCTCATATATAGTTAAACCAAGGAGGAACATATACTTCATTTGCAACAAGTTATGAGAATTCTTCATCAAGAAAAGCTCTATCTAAATTTGAAGAAATGTTCTTTCATGTGTTCAAGTGCAGTGTTTTTGGGTTTTGTTGTTTCTAGTAGAGGTGTTGAAGTTGATCCGGATAAAGTAAAAGCAATTAGGTAATGGCCAGCTCCAACTAATTTGCATGAAGTTCGAAGTTTTCATGGGTTAGCAACCTTGTATAGGCATTTTATTCACAATTTTAGCACTATAATGGCGCCTATCACTAACTGCATGAAAAAAGGTCAGTTTGCTTGGAGTGAGGCAGCCTCTAAAGCTTTCAAGGAAATCAAGAAAAGAATGATTGAAGCTCCTGTTTTACAATTACCAGATTTTTCTAAGGTATTTGAGGTAGCTTGTGATGCCTCCCATGTGGGTATTGGAGGTGTGGTCAAGAAGGTCATCCCATCGCTTATTTTAGCGAAAAATTAAATGAAGCTAGGCAAAAATACTCGAGTCTATGACAAGGAGTTCTATGCTGTCATTCAAGCTCTTCGGTATTGGCGCTACTATTTACTTCCTAAGGGTTTGTTTTATATTCTGATCATGAGGCTCTCAAATACATCAACTCCCAAAAGAAGTTGAATCATCACCATGCCAATTGGGTTGCTTTCTTGCAAGAATACTCTTTTGTAATCAAACATAAAGGTGGAATTGAGAACAGGGCAGCAGATGTGTTGAGTAGGGTGGTGTTACTTCTTACTTCTATGGCTGTCCAAGTTGTGGGCTTTGAAGCACTCAAGGGATATTATCCAACCTGCTGGTGATTTCAGTATTATTTACGCAGATTTAGTGGCTGGACAGAATGCTAATTTTTCTAATTTTTCATTGCATAATGGATATCTCTTTAAAGGCACGTGTTTATGCTTACCTAATACTTCTCTACGTGAAGAGATGATTCAAGAATTGCATTCGGGAGGGGCAGCAGGTCATTTTGGAAGGGATAAGACTATTGCAATGGTGGAAGATTGTTTTTATCGGCCAAGTTTGAAAAAAAGATGTTGCTAGAGTTGTTGCTCAATGTCGAGTTTGTCAAATATACAAAGGTAAAGGCAAAATACAGGATTATACAATCCATTGCCCATACCACATGAGCCTTGGAGAGATTTAAGCATGGATTTTGTGTTTGGGTTTGCCAAAGACTATGAGGAATCATGATGCAGTTAAGGAAAAATAAGATAAGATTTAGGAATTATTTTTATTTAATTTTTAAATTAGGAATTTTATTTAGTTTTCCTAATTCAGTTTGTTTTAGATTTCTTTAAATTAGGAATTTTATTTAGTTTTCCTAGTTCA
>CATKHJ010875850.1:0-35312 GCA_949750685.1 Vernicia montana
AAATATTAATGTATCATCTCTATAACTGTAAAGTTTTGAATTCAAATCTCAAGTAAATCCTAATTAATATATATATATATATATATATATATATATATATATATATATATACACATATACAACCTGACAACAAACTAAGATTTGAATCTCTTTCTTCAAGGCTCAAAAAATAAAAATTATTAATATCTTATATGATCTTGAATAAAGAAAATAATTGTCTATTAAACAATTTCATGTAATGAATTCACCAAAACATTAAAAAGAAAAAAAAATAAAAGAAAAGAAGAGTAAATTACACAAATTTTCTGATTATATTATTGAATTCCATATAATGAATAAAAACAAATTTAATAAACAATGACACTAGATATTCTTGTATATATATATATATATATAGCTACCTATCAATTCCCAAGTTGTTAACAGGGAATAACTTAAATAAATAAATATCTATATGCGCCCTAGCTATATATTTATCAATAACTTTACAAATTAACAGACAATTACATTTGCAAATGCCACAATTTTCTGTTGCTATTCAGGGGCAACATACTTAGGTAATTACTATTACCATCATATCTAAGGAATTGCTGAAACCATTTGGCTGATTTTTTTGGTGTTCTTTCAAGAGTTGTGCGATCCACATGATATAAGCCAAAGCATATTGAATACCCATATGACCATTCAAAATTGTCTATTAGAGACCAAGCAAAATACCCTCTCACATCTGCTCCTTTCCTGCAATTAATTAATTAACTGTCATATTAGTACTCATTAATCTAAGATCAAAACTCACCTGAAAATAGATTAATTAATTAAACCCAGGATTTTCAAAGGAAATTTAATGGTTTTTTATATGTAATTATATATATATATATATATACCTGAGTGCTCCGGCTAGAGAAGTTAGGTAACCCTCCATGTACTCTATCCTTCTCGTGTCATTTAGCATTTCTTCAATGGAACCACTCTTAGGTTGTGCATATCCTACAAAATAGTGAATTTTTTAGGTATCGAGAATGAATTACTATATAATCTCAATTCGAGGAGATTGCATTAATGCATACCCTCTCTTATTTATTTACTACTATCACTTTTTATTAAATATACTATTTTTATAAATTACAAGTTATTAGGTGTATTCAACATTTCTTGTAGCAGGATTATATATTTAATTACCATTCTCAGTGATGAACATGGGTGTGTTATTGTATCTATCTTTAAAGTACATGATTGTCTTTTCCATGCTATTTGGAACAACATAGAAGGTAGGCATTGCAGTCTGCAAGAGCAAAAAAACAATTTTAAAGAAATGTAAAACTACTACAAATTAATTAATTAATTAATTATCATCTTGGTTTTAAATTGTTACTTAGATTCTGTTTAATTAGTGAATTAATTACCGGCTCTCCAATAAGATTTCCATCTTTCTCTCCAGTTACATAAGCAAGTGAATCTGCAAGTAAAGCGTTACTAGAAGTGCATGGTGACAACATGCAATCCTTTGCATAGAGGGTGCTATAATGATTAATTCCAATAAAATCCAATTTGTTCTCCAATTTCTTCCTGTCCTCCATTGAAAATGTTGGTAGCCTTAAACCTACTATCTGTCTCATCTCTGGTGGGTACTCTCCATACATTATTGGATCCAAAAACCTATATATATATATATATATACATATCAAAAGAATTATATATGTATAATCCAATTAATTAATAGAGATTTTTGAGAAAAAAAAATTAATTAATAGAGATTCATAACTTCAAATAATAATAAGAGTAATTAATTACCAAGCAATAAAGAATGACAGAGCTCGTTGAGCAGCCAAACGATCAGCTGGAATGTCTCTTAGTGGCTCATACCAATAGGCATTTAATACAATGCCTATTTTGCCTCCTTGTTTTTCCTAATCAAATTAAGGCCATTTAAATATTAATGAATTAAATTAAAGTAATTAATTCCATCTAACTATTTGTTAATATTTGATGCTAATAATATACATATATTTGATTTCATTACCAAATTTATAGTAGTTCAATAATCCAATGTCTATTTCATAATGCAGTACCTGATACTTATTCCTGTAAATTTGAGTTGCTGTGGCATGTGAAAGTATCATATTATGGGCAGCAATGTAAGGTTCTAATTCAGAATCTCCAGCTTTACATTTGCCTACTGGATAAGAGCATCTGCTCGGTGGATGTTCACCATAATAATAACCGTATTGGGCCACAATGTTAGGCTCATTCAGTGTTGCCCAATATTTCACCCTATCTCCAAATGCATTGAAGCACACCTCCGCAAAGTAGCCGAAATCTTCCCTATTGAAATTAAGATTGCAAATTAGGTGTTAATTAATCTTAATAGAGATTTACAACCCTTTTGGAATAAATGAATTCTATAAAATTTTGTAAAATTTATTTTAAATTTTACATTTTAAAAAAGTTTTGTATTTGAAACATTAAAATAAATGAAATTTTCAAATAAATTTCAAAAAACTAACAAAATAATTATTATGGACAAAAATACATTTTATTTTTAATTTTTTATCTTATGTTCTTTTTCTCTCTCTCCTCTTCTCTTTTCTCTATCTCTCTTTACCACACTTTCTTTCTCTCTCTCATTTTACTACTCTCTCTCTCTATAACATTTTTCTCTCTTTTTTACCAACTAATTTTTATTATATTTTACAAATTAAATATTAATTATAAATATATAATATATTTGTTTTTAATTGTTTTACTTTTTTCTAATTATATTTATTATATTGAGTGTATTTTAAGAAATAAGAATAAAAATAACTCATTTATAGATTTGTTTTAAATATAAAATTATGAAATTTAATTGAATTCTATATTTTAAGTTATGTTTTTCCAATGAATTCTCTATAAATAAATTTCACATTTGTGATTCATTTGCTTAATATTCTCCACTAAAAATAATCACACAATATAGCGTTAATGCTTTAACTTAGTAGTACTAAAGTAGTCTCTGCTTTAGCTCAGTAGAATTAAAGTCATTTGTAGAACTGTAAATTTTTGGGTTTAAACCTCTAATCAAAACCAAATTAATAAAATAAATAAAAGAGAGAAACTTACTGTATTTGAGAACTTAACCATGAGCCATATCGGTCTTCTAGTTCTTGAGGGATATCAAAATGGTTTAAGGTAACAAATGGTTGTATACCTACATAAACAAATAAAATCATCCACAGATCATACACATATGATTGTAAATAATTAAGAGGAAAACTCATATAGGGAATTAAAAAAAACACATTTCTAGCATTATGTTTGAATTCTCAAAAGTGGATTCAACAATTTTGGACATTTGGTAATTAAACACAACAATTAGAGTAGGGTTTTAAAATCTAATAATTCAAAATTATAATAAAAATATTAAAAATTGAAAATATTTACTTTGAAAGACAATTTTTACCATCCCCAATTAATATCTAACATGGGAAAATTTTTACTTACATTAGGTATATATACCACAACAAATAAGAAAGTGACACATATATGAGTGTTTTACACTTTGCCATTGAATGATTGACACATACTTAATTATTTAAACTAATGAATATGTGTCAATCATTTATCGATTTGGTGTTTAGGTGGTGACATACATATAGTGTAGGTAAGAATTTTCCGTCTAACATTTAATTATTGATAGCCAACTGACCCTAATACTCTTAACGAGATGCACTGCACACACAAAGGACAGACAATGGAAATTACCTTTCAGCAAAAGAGCATCAATAAGTTTGTTGTAAAATTTAATCCCTTCTGAATTGACCTCCCCAAATCTACCCTCTGTAATTGAAATGTATACATGTAGATTATATGCCTTTCTGAATAAAATTATACCAATAAACAAGTAAAAGTAAAAAATTTGAAATTATAATTAAATGGACAGTTAATTCTTGTAAAACTTACTTGGGAGGACTCTGGACCACGATATCGAGAATCTGTATGAATTCACCCCAAGGGAGTGCATTAGCTCTATGTCTTCCTGTCACACGAAGCAAGGACTTCATCAAGAAAAAATTTCATATCACATTAATTAATAATTTTAATATTTTCTTCTCTTGTTATTTACCGATAAAATAAAATATTATTGATAAATTATTTTTGTTCATCTTCCTAATTAATAAAGCTGTGCAAATGACCGGTTTTAAAACTAAATCGAACCAAAAAAACCGAATAAACTGAACTTTTATTTTATTTAAACCGAACTTTGTATAAAACTAAACCAAACCGAAAAAGTTCAATTCAGTTTGGACTATTTTTTTTTCTTTTTATTCAATAAACTATATATATATATATATATATATATATATATATATATATATATATATATATATATATATATATATATATATTGGTCGATTCGATTCAAATCAATTTTTTTTTGTAAAAATAAAATTGAAATTTAATTCGATTTACTATTTTAAAAACTGAACCAAAATACTTAAAAATCAAACTAAACTAATTGGCTCAATTTGATTTTTCAGTTTCAATTCGGTTTTGCTCACCCCTACTAACTAAGTTCACATTTTCAATTTGATAAAAAAACAAACTATAGGTTGGAAATAAGAGATTTGTCATAAGGAAAAGAAAATTTATGTTTTGATCCTAAAAATGGAATCAAATCAATAAGATGGACATCACATGTTGCTATTGAGCTACTAATTCATTAATCAGAGTATTTATATAATAATGAAGAATATTAAGAGATACTTTTTTTTTTTCTTTTAAGAAATTTAATTTTCATTAGAAAAAACCAGGTAGTTAAACTTTTGACTGCCTCCACATTATAAAATTTACAATGAAAAACATTTTAGATTAATCAAACAAGGTCAATCAATAGATCCCCATAAAAAGTTACAAGTTTTGTTGTTTAGTGTCTTAGACTCGTAGGTTTGGGAAGGTCAATTAGCCGAAATTGATATGCCACAACTGCAAGTCGACACCTTGAAAAATGCCTTCTAGAGAAGAAAATGGTCAAATATTCTGCTTCTACATTGATTTTTTGAAAATAGATCTGACCTAAATTGATGTATTATTTTAAAATTTTCATTTTAATTAAATATTGAATATAATATATATAATTTATTGATAAATATTTTTAAAATTCTGATCAATATCCTTGATAAGAAAGTGGTCTATTGTTTTTAGGATTTAATGAGAACTAGCCGTCTAAATACAATTAGGATTTAATTAGTATTTTTTTTTAGTAATAGTCTTGTTAAACTCCAAAGAATAGTGATAATAATACCTTTCAATTATTTTACCTTTCTTCTAAGCATTAATATAATAATTACGTTAGGCTAACATTACTTTGTAATAATTAATAGTTTAACCACAATTATAGAGAAAAAGAAGAAGAAGAAATTAGTCCCTATAATTCCATCGATTTATCATTCAATTCCAATCAAATTAATAGGATGACATTTTAACCAATATATTATTATGTCTTGACCTTGAATTCTATATAGCACTAAGATATAAATTTTTTAAAAAGACTTTAAAAATGTAAGCCATTTTAAATTTTAAAAAAAAAAAAACAAAGAGCAAATAGAAGAGCAAAGAAAAAATAGAGAGAAAAGAAATATATGTGGACAATATAATTCATGATGCATTGTTTATATACTAAAAATAATAGTTATATTATATTTGAAGGTTATGTACATAGAAAGAAAATAGGCAAAAGCTAATTATTAAATAATAAAAAGAAAATGAAAAGACAAAAAATAATTACTAAACAATAAAAAGAAAATGAAAAGACAAAAATTAATTATTAAACAATAAAAAAAATGAAAAGAAAAGATATCATAGTTATAAATATAAATTATATAAAATTTAATTTTTAAGAAAAAAAATAAATAACTTATAGAAAAAACAGCTAGATAGATGATCCACTTGTTGTCCATGTGCTCAAGCTTAAAAAAATTAAAAATATATATACATGAATTTTTTTACCAAAAAAAAAAAACAAATTGAAAAAAAATAGTAATAGAAATCAAAAGGTATTTTATTTATTATTGTTATATGAAAGAATAAACTATTAATATTTCTCTAAAAAAAGCAATCTATTTAATATTAACTCTTACACATTTATTCTAAAAAACTCCTTATACATTAGTAAATTATTTAACAACAATTATTCAACTAATATTGAATTTTTAAAATATAATAAAAATTAGAAATTTTATACGCATATTATATTAAATATATAAATTAGTATATAGATATAAAAGGATAGTGAGAGAAAAAAAATAAAAATATATATACATGAATTTCTTTAGTGTCATCAAAAAATTCATGAGAAATAATAAACTCCTTCCGGTTCTCAATAACTGTATTTTTAAAAAAGTGATTTTGTTTCAATATAATTATCGTTTTAGGAGTTCAATGCAGTATTTATTAGCTTTTTTTCAATTTTATCCTTATCTCAATTTCAATATTTCATATACATTTTTTATTTGGTGAGAGAAAATAAGGGTATATTTATCTATATTAATTAAAATTAAAAGTATTTAATAGTTTTTTTAATATGTGTACATCTTTTTAAAAAGACAATTATTATGAAATGGAGGAAGTAAAAAATTAAAAGATTTTTTATTTATTATTGTTATAAGAAACAACAATCTAATTAATGTTAACTCTTACACATTCATTCTAAGAAATCCCTTATACATTCAATAAATAATAAATTATTTAACAATTAATGTTGAATTTTCAAATAATAAAAATTAGAAAATTTATAAAAATTAGAAATCTCATTCCAAGAAAATTAGGCTATCCACATATACTTTTACAATTTTCTCTTAGCTTTGGCCTTAATATATGGTAGTATATAAATTAATTATTAATTAGCTGAGATTGAGAAAAATCATGAAAAATATCTCTCTATATTACCTTGTATAAATTATAGTGATCATCAGCTATATCGCCATTGCTTCCATCCTTGATCTTTCCTGAAATAATCATGAACAATTGTCAATATACATTACATGTACTCAAGTTAAACAAGAAAAACTATATTTTAAAAAATATATAATTTATTTTTGTATCATTATAAATATAAATACATTTTGTAATGAGTTGTTATGATTTCCTTTCCTTATATTAATTAATATTTTATTTAATTCAATTTGATGATTATTAAACGTTGTCATCTTGATTTAAAATACTCCATAGAGCTTCAACATTTAATATTGTTATATATTATTTATTTATAGCTGCATATATAATTTAATTATATATACCTGGTATGTGTGAGAATACATCCCAATTGCTAAGGCCTCTGTTGCCTTCTAAGAATGCTCCTTCAACCTGCAGGTTCCAATTTAAAATGGAAATTATCAATGCTAGCTATGCATTTATCTGAAACAAATGTTAATGTTATGGCCTAAATCATATAGTATATTTCTAGTATTTTATGCAGTTAACCAAATCCCATTTACATATAATCATCATATATATTAAAAGAAATTAATAAAGAGAGCTTTTCATAGTATTGCCCTAATATTAATTAATGTCGTATGTTAATGGAAATTTCATGCAATTTACAAATCATATCCTATGATGGAATTATTTCAATATATAAAGATTTCCACTTTTCACCTACAATTAATTACAAAACTTTAATTATTCCCAATTAATTTTAAGCCTAGTGTGCGTGGGCTTATCACCAAGTGGTCATTCATTGTCTCAGTTCTGCACTAATTTTATTTTACTATATTTTGTAATCATAATGAAGTAACTATATATTCACAATGAATAATTAAGAAATTAAACTTTTATACATCAAATTAATGCCATATATAGCTAGAGTGAGATGACTAAGATCAGGTAGTATAAGGCCAAGTAATTCAAAACGAAAAATAAATTACACATATATTAAGATGGAGAAACCCTAAGTCCCTAACTAAAATACATATAAAAAAATGTTTTTATATATATTAATCTATTCATACCTGATAAGAAGAAGTTGCAGTACCAAATAAAAAGGAATTAGGGAATTGGCTTCGGTCCAAAGACGACGAACACCTATCGATCGATAATAGCAACACAAAGAGAACAAAAACTGAACAATTCACTTTCTTCTTCATCCTTGATGATGATCTATAATACTTAAACTTGTTTGTGTTGTGTATTAGTATATGTTAAAAGCTAGCAAAGTATTTGATGGCAGTTATTACTTGTTAAAATCTGTATTAGATCTCTGCCCTTTATATAGACAATACATTGCAGTTCTTCTCCTTATTATTAATTTGGAGAGGAAATTTCTAAGTTACTCTTATAGTATGCATGGATGAGGTTGAATTTAAGGGGAATGAATATAAAATTAATATATATCTTATTTGGCATCTATTTTTTTTTTTTTAAAGGAAAGAGAGGAGAAATGAGTAATTCACCTCATTCTCCTTATATAAGTTGAAATTGGTTGTACTCCAAATTAGGGTGTAAAAAATTTAAACTCCTTGTAGGAAATTATAATTTATTTATATAATCATTTTTACCCTTATCAATTTAACAGTATTCCATATAAGCCCTTATATATCTTTTACATTAATATTATTCTATATATATTCTTTATGTTTGAATATTTTAATAATATTAATTGAAATTTTTATTGCTTTTATAGAATTACTTATAACGTGAATGTAATAAACTTATTTTTTTTAATAAATTCATTTCAATAAATCTAATTCTATTTCAAAATTATTAATAGTGATCTCAAATTTTTATTATTTGAAAATTATTTTCAAAAATTTAACATGATTAATAGATTTTATTCTTATTGAAAATTTATGAGTGTTCTTTTTATTATTTATTTAGTTACTTTTTTATCTTTTTACAATTATAATTCTCGTCCCTTCCCTCCCATCCAAACAAAATAATATTATTTCTCATCCATTTCCTTTATTAATCAAATTTTAATTTGCCAAACAAAATAAGTTAGAAATTTTCTCCCTCCCCTCTCTTTAAAATAATTTCCCCTCTTCTCCCTATTCTATTGCCATACATAATATTAGTGTAACTAACTATTTCTTTATACACCAAATCAATCACAGATTTATATTTTATAATTTTATTATGGAATATACCCATTGTTTTGTCTAATGTAAAGATATATACTAATATCTTTTTTACACATATATATTATTTTTCTATTGGATTTAGAGTATGCACTAGGTGTAGTTAATTATTTTCTACTTGAAGAATTTGAAGAATTGAATTATCGAGATATGACAATTTCCTTAATTAAGGTCAAAATTGAACAAAAACTTGTCCACGGTCAAGATCTGGGGTTTAATTAGGTCTGGAGCCGACGAAATTAGAAATTTTATTGTTAATGGATAATGTATATTGCTGACATGTCAAATAGAATTTTGATTTTACATTGTATTAAATCAACTAATAGTCTAATCCACAGAAAGCGAAAGTAGTTATTGCTGATTTCGTAGAAGGATCTTAAAAGGGGTTAATTTTATTTATTTAGGTTAATTATCTCCAAGCTGGAACTGGAATTTCTGGTCAAGCTATAGCTAGCAATTATCTGAAAGATAAATGATAATTAGGTTGTCATGACTTTATTAACACACAATTCACAAATGGACCGTCTTTTTTTATTTTATATATAACTTGTGAGGTTATCTTGGCCAGCTATGTGTGAATATGAGCCATGTGTCATCTTGATCCTTATATTATATAATAATCAGATGAATTAAAGTCGTATATTTTCAAATTCCTATCTCTTAATTTTATGATTATATCATCATTAACAATTAATGATGATTTATGATACTACGAGGCTTTTTTTTTTTTTTTAATTAATGTAGAACAAAACATTTCTCTCTTAAAAAAAATTATTAAACCTTAATTTTTTGTAAAGCCTTAATTGTAAAGTCATTTTGAAATTAAAATACCAACTAAATTTACCTTTTCATTTTTCAGTTAATTATTAGATGCTCTAATTAGGATTTAAGCTTAATATGTCACAACCTTAAATATAAATCTATTATTATTAAATTAAGACTCATTAGTAACTAAATTTTGATCAAGAGTATGACCTGATAAATATATATATATTAGACCCTTTTTTTTTTTTTTTATTCGGTGAGTTCAATATATTTTTTTTCTTTTTTCCATCCACTTTTCTACGGTAGGAGTGTAAGTAAATCAAGCTAACTCGCGAGCAACTCGGAATTAATTTGAAAATTACTCGAAATAAACTCGATATAAGTCAAGTCGAGCCCGAACTCTATATTACTAGGCTCGAGAGCTTAATTGAACTTTTATATATATACCATTCTACTCTTTATATATTATTAATCGAGGTTAAACGAGTCGAATCGAACCTAATCGAGTCTAAACGAGCTGAGTTAAATTCAAGTCAATCTTGCGCTTGGTACTGTGTCGATTTGATTCGACTCAATTAATTTCTTACTCGTTTAAGTTCGAACTCGACTCGATTAAACTCGAACTCGTTAATTTTTGCTCGAGTTGCAACTCGAATTTAAACAGTTTAATACTCGACTCAAACTCGATTTCAAGTACTCCAAAACTCGATTTGATTTGGTTCATTTACATCTCTATTCTACAACCTATAAAAGGCATTAAAAAAAAAACAATTAACATTATAATATCCAATAATCTAAGGGTACAGTACCCTACTCTTCAACAAGCTAAGGGGTTCAAAGTTCAAATTAAATTTTTGTGCATATTTCCAGTCCATATCGTTAGATTGTAATTGTATTCCACTAACTAACACTGCAATGCCAGCTGAACATTTAGATATCCATCTTCTTCTTCTTCTTCTTCTTCTTTTTCTTTTTTTCTTTTTTTTTTTTAAATAAGTTAAGAGTAATTTTGAATCAGTTTATGCGTCAACTTAAACTAATTAAGAGGCTTTTCGAGGAAACTAGTCATTCTCTACACATTAGTCAAATATTGTTCTCTTATTATTTTTTCCATGTTGTTGTTATTATTATTGTTATTATTATTATTAAATAAATATTATTTTTTTATAATTTTGAATATAAAAAATATATGGGTGAACATACAAAAACACAATTACATAAAAAAAAAAAAAAAAAAAAATTAATGAAGTGACTTTATATATACACTTAATTTTTTAGAGAGTTACTTGATAGTGATGGATTTCTAAGAGCGAAAGTGACAATCATCCTCTAAAATTTTTAAAAAACCTTTAATATATATTAAAAGTGACTTAATTTCTTTTTTTAATGAGAGGGAGATCCTCTAAACAATTTTGAGTTCAATGTTTATTATATGCTTTTGATGAAAAATAAGTTAAAATTTTAATGTAGTTTAAAAAAAAAAGTTAAAAATTTAATGTTATATTCAAAAATAAGAATTGATATCACCGTATTAAAAAAAAAAAAATCATCTACAAAGGAGCTTCATTTTTTTTTTTTTTTTTTTTTTTTTTTTTTTTTTGCCAACTACAAAGGAACTTCAATAAAACAAAGGTTATACGAACGTACACTTACATTCACGTCAAGGAATATTTTTATCTATTTTTTTAAGATTAAAAATGAAAAGTTGTTATATTTTTATGTAAAAAAATAAAAATAAAGGCACGAGGTGGATTGACAAAGTAAACATATGATTTAAATATATTTATCTCAATCTCATCATAATTTTTTTATTATTATTTTAAATAATGCCAAGATAAATCTTTGTGGCAATGAGGAAGAATAGGAGGAACTTGGATTATAATTGACAAGGACATAATTTGAAGAATGACAATGGTGATGTTGAACAAGTCCTTTTTAAAAAATATAAAAACCTTTTCATATTAAATAAAATAAAAAACTTTGCTACATGGCTGTTCAAAGTTTTTTTTTTTTTTTTTTTCTTTTGTTTTACTTTTAAGGGGAAGAAATTACAAGGTATAAACTTGACTTTGATGCTATAATATATTAAAGTTTGACAAGCGACCCATAAAATAAGTTGGCAAGATCTATGGATGGATGCTTCTGATTAATCTAATCGACAATTCAATAATGAATAAAGATTTTGATGCCACGTCCCCATATTACAGTTGTTTTTTTCATCTCCTAATGTTTTTGTTTTTCTTTCAAATGTAATTGTTCAATATATTCGCATTATTGCATATATATTTTCTTAATAAATTATGTTATATTTGTTGAAAATTTTCAATAATATTTTTATTTTTATAATAAATTGGTAACCTTTAATTATTATATAATTGAAAAAATTATTTTTATATTATTATTTAATCAATAATTTTAAATAAGAATATTTACCCATAAAATTATAAATAGAAAATATATATCTTATATATATATAATTAAATTTTATGTTTATTATCTCACGAACTTATAAATAAACAGTTTATGAGTTTAAATTAATCTAGTTTTACTTAATTCAAGCTTGACTTAATTATTAAATAAACATTAAGAAAAAAAAAAAAAAGTGAGTTCGAACAAGTTCTTATCAAACCGAACTCCTAATAACTCATAAGCGGATTTGACTCATTTATAGCTCAAATACACTCAAAACAATTTTCCAATTCAATTAAAAAAGAATTTCAAGGAAAAAAATTATTTAAAATAAGAGGAAATTACATTAAATATAATGTTTTTAATTTTTTTTCAAAAATAACATTTTATCTTTTAGATTTTCAAAAATGTTTTTTTTTTATATTTTTAATGGAAAAAAATATTTAAAATAAGAGGAAATTACATTAAATATAATGTTTTTAATTTTTTTTTTTCAAAAATAACATTTTATCTTTTAGATTTTCAAAAATGTTTTTTTTTATATATTTTTAATATACCTTAATATACTTTTGATATATTTATAATATATCTTTGAAGGTATGATATTTTTTAAATAGAAAATTTAATAAGTTGTATTAAAAAAAATGATATATATGATAATATTTTTTTTTAGGAAATTACACTAAATACTCATTTTTTAATTTTTTTTTAAAAATGCCTTTTTATTTTTTCAGGTTTTCAAAAATGCCAAATTTTTTTATATATTTATGATATACCTTTGATATACTTTTGATATATTTATGATATAATTTTAAAAATGAGGCATTTTTGAAATAGAAAATTTAATAAATATATTTTAAAAATATATATATATATATATGTATGAAAATATTTTATCTTTTGGGGTATTTATGTATAAATCTCTTTTTTTTTTTTTTTTTTTTTTAAGATATGTAAAAGCCTCTTAAAATAAAGACAGAAAACAAGCCAGGTCCATTGGGTTTGTCAATGTCTAAAGAAGCCCAAACAATATATTCACCTAGACCACAGCTTAAGTCCAATTGAGAGTTGAGCTAAATATAGACACAAATAATAATAATAATAATATCTGAACTCTGAAGCCAATACATTATCTTCCCGCCACCTGTAACTGAGTAACTCAATTCAGTGTTGTGGCTCTAACTTCCAAATTCAACCCCAAAATATCCTTCTTCTTGTGCTTCACTCTCACACTCTGTATTTCCCTCTCAAATCTCCCTCTCTCTCTCTCTCTCATGTCTTATTGTTCTTCGTTTCCTCTCCCTCTCAATCCTCCTGTTTCCCTTCACCATCACAAACTCCACGTTCTCTCTCCACTTCTACCATTCTCCAAGCCTCCATTTTCACTCTCTCTATCCAAATCTCACATATGCTTCTCTTCCTCTTTCCCAAACCCTTCCACTCCAGACCGTGAAGATATCCTCTGGCTCCGTGAGGAACAACGATGGCTTCGCGAGGAGCAGCGATGGCTCCGAGAAGAGCAGCGGTGGATCCGTGAGCGTGAGTCTCTCCTTGCTGAAATTCAATCTCTGAAACTCCAAATCCAAGCTCTGGAGAAACGAATTTCGGCGCAAGATGTGGAGTTGGTACCAGAGGAGTCGATAGCCAACGTTAGGGCTTTGTTGCAGATTTTGACGGAGAAGAATCGGATTGCGGAAAGTGCGTCGAGTTCGAGTCCGATTGTGTTGGAGGAGAAGGTAGAAGATGTGAAAAAGGAAGTGATTAAGGATTTGGAGAGAGAGGATGATAAGGTGAGGAAAACATTAAGGAAAGGAAGCGAAGGAGACGAAGTGCGAGAGATGCAGGTGTGCTCGCAATAACTACATTTCTTCTATGAATATTATATACAAGGCGAGTTTGTTTTTATTTGTTTATTTATTCCATGGTTTTGATTTTTCAAATTTAATTGAAATTGTGCATAAAAAGATAGGAGCAAAAACAGAGGTTTAAATAAGAGTTAAGAGTAGGAACATGATCAGTATATTGGTATTTAAATTTCTGTGAAATGTAATGTTTGTAGTAATCTGGGAAAGGACAAGGTTTATATAAGTTTTGATGAAATTAGTAGTGTTTTTGGTGTACTTATATGATATAACATGGTGAACAAATTTGCAAACCCAATACATTGAAACTTACAGTCGGCATGTAAAAATGTGAACAAATGATGTATTTTATTTTGGTTTGTAACATGCAAAAATATATTCTATAATTAGATTTTGGTCTTGGAGAACATGAGGTGCTATTTGAATTGTTTTATGTATTCATATGTATTTTACATGTAAATTTTAGGCCATAAGAATTTATTGTTTTATGTATTTTATATGCTAGTGGCATTGTTTTTGTTTTCTTTTAGGCAAGGCTGAGGAAAATGATGTGACATATGTAAAGACAACCAAAATCAGTTTGTTCAATTATCAAAAATTGTTATTAACTTATTGCCATGTTGAATTTTATTTTGAAGTTTAACTCCTTGGACACACCTGAAATTAGCTCCTCAAGACTCTTGAGTCTTCACTGTCCTGATTGTGATACTTTTCAGATTTTTTTGGTGATAGTTGTATAGTTTTATTCCTGATGGCAGTTTTTATTTTTGTGATAACTATATAGTAAAAGCTTTGGAACACAACTGGGATTGCAGATTATCAAAACAGTTTTTCTTTTCTTTGATGATTTTTATAGACTGTGCTCTATGATGTAATAATTGTGTTGAATATGAATGATTTTATCTTTTTTTTTTTTTTAATTATTTCTTCTTCTGTAATCACATGTGGTTATTCCAGGAAGCATTACAAAAATTGGGATTTTACTCAGGCGAGGAAGACATGGAATTTTCTAGCTTCTCAAGTGGGACTGAACGTGCAGTGAAGACTTGGCAAGTAAATGTTAAATTTTCATTATGTTATTTCATGTAGAGAAAAAAAAATGTCAAGAATTATCAGGAATAACATTTTGTAATGGTGTGATGTGCATGTGAGCATGCTACACAACATACACATGCTCATATATTATCTAATGTGGCATTTGGTCCATCTTAGCTTATATGTTTGATTTAAGGTCAAATCAGTATATTTACATGAACTTGCTTGACAGTCAACCATGGGCGCCCCGGAAGATGGGATAATGACTGCAGAACTCCTCGAAAATTTATATATGGAACAACGAATTGAGGGGGGCACTAGATCAAACATTACTATAGATCAGAAAGGAAGCACTATAACAATTTCACATAAGGTATGTTCAAATCACTTGATCCTCTTAGTGTGAAACTAATTTGTTTCTGTCAGGGCCGTATCAAGTGAATCGGAGGCCTTAGACAAGATTTTGAAGGAAGCCTAAATAAAAAATAAAAAAATTCTTCAATGTATTTAGAAAAATTCATTTCATCCTTCTTGCTTTCTCAGCTACAAAATTACTTATTAAAGTTTTATATTCAATATACTCTAGCATACTACTTTCAATAGATAATATATCTAATTCATTCAATTTATCTTGTGTCATAGTTGATCTTAAATAAGATTTTAATAATTTTAATTTTGAGAAGCTTCTTGCAACGGAAGCAACTGTTACAGGTATGTTTAATAATATTCTATAGGCAATGCATGCATTTGGAAAATGAAAAAAAAAAAATTGTGTAACTTTACTTTTTTGGGGCTGGAATTTGGGGCTTTTATTTACAAAAAAAAAAAAAAAATTGGGGCTTTTAATTTTTTGTGCAGAAATTTGAGGCCTTTATTTACTAAAAAAAAAAAATTAGGGGCCTTTATTTACCAAAAAAAAAAATATTTTGAGGTCTTTACTTTTTTGGGGGCTTGAGGCAGCTGCCTCAAGGCCAAGCTGGCCCTGGTTTCTGTCAAGGGAAAGAGTTCCTATTCTGAAGGAGTGGCATGTCAACACTTGATCCATTTTTCTTGTACTTGAGAGTTTTCTTTTGAAATAATGTAAGCATTATGTTCTTTAGATTCCCTGACTTCAGAATTATATTTTGGGCATAAGAGTGATAAAATGGCACTAAGAAGAAAGTTCTTACCTTGGACTTTTAGGATGATATTTGCTGCATACTGTCAGGACCAAGCTGCACTCTTGCTGGATCTTTTAGGTGATTAATCATCAAGAAGTCATAAAGTAATGCATCTAATGTTATAACTACTGTATATTTTCTGGGGAAGCATTTAGAGAAAGTGTTACCATTGATATTGGCTGTGAACCTAAAATTGGCTTGCTGAAGGTCAAGATTTAGAACCAAATAACTGGGAATGTGGCTGTGAATTTGATCTGGGGACTGGAATTTTGGAAATATTGTTCCTAATTGTTTTTGACTGACTAGTCACGCTCACAGGAATGCTTTTACTCATGTTTTGCTTTTTCGTAAAAAATGTGAATCAGTAGTCATACTCAGGTCATACCTAATGCTATACTTGTATGTATCCAAATAGAGCAGGCAAAAGTTGCTGTCTGTTAATATTTTGATATTCTTGGAATCCCTATTGAATACATGATACTGTGCCATATATCCACATGTCAGTCTTTAGTGCTTGTAACATGGATTTTTTGGATTTATCTTATGTATGCATTCTGAATTTCTGATGCATGCATATTCTGGTAAATTTTATCTTTTCAGATATGATTTTGGTAATGGTTGCCTGTTCTGAATCCTGGCTGGTGGAACTATTTCATACTTTTGATATTAGTTTAATTGATCCTTGATTAATGTTGAATAGTTGATTATCTGTAGCTTTTAAATTCTATCAGGCACTAAACAATGGTAACTTAGATAATAGAAATATAAAATGTGTATGGTATTCATGAAACATGCTGCTTATTTTTCTGAAATATGGCATTTGTTAGGAAGGTGCCAATGGAGCTGCTGTTGCTTCTGTAACAGAAATATCAGAAACACAGCAGAAAGTTGTGAAAGAAGAAGGTGTAACAGAAGTTGAGGTATCTCAAAAGCGAGTGTTTCTCCTAGGGGAGAATCGATGGGAGGAACCCTCCAGACTTATTGGTAGAGACAAACAAGTTCATGTAAGCAAAACCAAGGACACCATGAAAAAGTGCCTTTCCTGTCGCGGGGAGGGCCGTCTATTATGCACAGGTACTTGCCACTGGCTTGTTTGGCAGTTAAAGAATATAGTAATTTTCTTTGTCCTAAGAATTGGTATATAATTTTGTCAAGCTTCCCATCCAACCATGCGTGGTAAACTAAAAGTGGAGTTCTTTTGTTGATTGATTTTCTCCATGGTTAAGATGATTTAATATCTAAAAATGATGTATCTTATGATATCAACCTGTATTCTTTTTACTTCGCCACCCCTGTTTGCTGAACATCATCTGCCTGTTTGGATGCATGTCTGTTATTATTATTATTTTTTTAAAAAAACTAAATAAGATATTCATTAATGAGAAATATCAGCAACAATGGCTGGATACAAGAAACTTGGGAGATAAGCACCCCATTCAGTAGGACCTAACATAGAACTAGAAGACCTTGCTAGCAAATGGGCTACCTAATTCGCGGATCATTTTACAAAACCAATCCTAAGATTGTTAATTGGCTCCTAAGCTGTCTACAATCATCTATAATCATATCAAAGTAGGAGCTGGCCACAGTAGAAGAGTTAATAGCATTCACCACAACTTGAGTTAATTGCTTGTTTGGATGTCTGTTATTAGTTGTAAAAAAATGACAAATAATATTTTATCACCTATGAATTTTTTGACTGGCCAGAATTACATAAAATGGGGGCATTCCTAGTAACATGTATTATATTTTGCTTTTACTATAACTTGGGACTAACATGGTATTGCTTTCTAAGATTAAGTGTCAATAGTTACATTTAGATGGAGGAAATATGAACATTATGATGCACATCATAACATATTTCTCCTGTGATTCTGGTTGTAATCTAATTCCTCAACTTGTTATGAGATTAATCGAGTCTTCCTTCTGATGAATCCTGGGTTTTTTTTTTCCCAAGTGAACTGCAAGTCTTACAACTTGTGATAGTAGGATTCATCGAATCACAATAAAGGATCAGTCTGACCAAATATGGGACAGCTCTTAGCCATTCGAAGTATTAATTTAGAACCAATTGGAGTGTTCGTATCACCATTTAAAGCTGTGCTGGATCATGTAAAGCAGTGTGAAATGGTTGCATTGCAATTGGTGCAAATTGTGAAATGATTTCTTATTTAAACAAAATTTTGGATAATTTGATGATCAACTATAACATAGCAAGTTTGAGTCGTCTAAATTTCCAGGACGCAGAGATGTTAAACTTTGATTGAATGGATGGATGTCACCAAGGTTTTAAAGTTTGCTTGTGTTTGTTGCATAATCCTGAAATTATGCTGTTCCACTATTTGCAAATTTGATTGCCATTAACTAATTTTCGCACTAAAATTTTGTGTATTGATGCCAATTAATTTTTTATCGGTTGTAGAATGTGATGGATCAGGTGAACCAAACATTGAACCCCAGGTATGTGGATTTCTGTATCCTCAACGTGAATTGTTTTCTGTGATTATAATAGCAAGTATTCTCCCTGATATTGATCTCACGAATGAGTTGAGTGTGCAGTTCCTGGAGTGGGTGGACGAGGGAGCAAAGTGTCCGTACTGTGAAGGCCTTGGATACACAATTTGTGATGTATGTGAAGGGAAAACAATGATATAGGTACGATATGATCTATTCTTACTTCAATGTATACAGTTTCTTACAGTAATAAGAAGGTTAACATAACTTCATAACACAACATGCAAGTAAAAAGTAATTTATGCAAGCATCTTATTCTATACTCGAACAGATCCAACCGGTTCGATTGTTCATTCATGTTTTTGGTCCAACATCTAAACTACATGATACTGAGGGATCTCCTTCACTTTTATGTTCATTCAAATGTAGTTTGTTGCTGTCAGCTTTTGTATACTGCTCTAGTTAAATCCAAATTAATTAGGATTAAAATTAGGGATTACCTTGAGATTGCATGAACTCAGAATGAGCAGATTAAGCTCAAATCGAGCTGAAACTTTTGAATCTTGAATTGAGTGCAGCTCGGAATTAGTATTAACACTTACGATTTTTGTTATATAGGTTAGAATGATTTTCACCCTTATGATTTTGTCCAAACATAGTTACATTGCAGTATAATTATGAAATATTAAGTTATGTTCTAGTTATGTTTTTGGGTTTTAGTTGTCAAATATTAAAAAGTAGTATTTGAAGAATGAATTGATAAAAAAGGCAAAAATTACTTGTGGTAATTTTAGAATTTCAACTAATAAAAATAAAAGTTATTTTAATAATATAATTTTCTTTAACATTGGAATAAAATATACGGATACCAAATGGACTCTTAATATTTCATTACTAATTGAGCGAGTTGCCATGCCCGAACTCTAGTCTCAAGTTCGGACCATTTTAGATGTGGGTTTCATTGGGTCAGGCTGGCGCAAGTTCTCTGCCCAAATATTGGTGTCGCAGATCAAGTTAGATGGGATCTAGGCCCATCGGGTTTATTTAGAACCCAATATCCAACAAAATTTTCTCATCCCAATGTCTAAAAGGGTGGCTATGTCCGAAGTCCTTAGCTTAACCACAAGGAAGATGCCAAAGGTAGGGCTAGTGACTGGAGTGAAGTCATAATAAGGTAGTTGTACTGAAAGGTGCGGTTGGATTACATCCTTTTTAAGGAGAGGTAATGCTTGTTGGATACTTTAGTTTGACACTGTGTAGGCTCTGGCTTAGTACTTCAGCTAAAATCAATAAACTAAGTTTAAAATCCATCATTGATCAGAAATTTCTCTATAAAAAATACGAATTGAAATTTAAAAAAAGAGATGATTTATTTAATCACATAATTTGGGCTCCTAAAATATGACAGCCTTGAGAGTTTCTATTTAATTGTATTGAAGGGCTCAATGGATTAGAATTTTTTTATTGGGCTAAGTCATTTCGGGGCAAGCAGATTATTTATGACGGAGAAGATGAGCTTTTATGGAAAATATTTTCTATTTTTCCTTTTCTTTTTCTTTTTCATTTTTCAATTATCTATATTTCCATTTTTCAAATTAAAAATTAGAAAAAGAATATATGTAAGATTCATTTCTATTTAAAGATTTCTCTATTCTTACATTTCTATTTTTATTTCTAAGATTATTTTTTTTATTAAATATATAACTATTATTTTTCATAGTTATTTATTTTTAAGGAGTGAAAAAATTATAAAGTAGTTTTTCATAATATAATGTAATTTTAGAAATTTTGAAAAATTATTTTTAAATTTTCTATTTAGAAAATTTTGATAACTAAATATTAAATTCTATTTTTCTATTTTTTTAAATAATTTTTTAAAAAACAAATTTTGTTTTTCACAACTGAACAACGCTTCAGATTTCTTTTTCAAGACTCGGTAAAATTAATTTTAACCTTTGAGGTGAGTATCGGAGCAAGCAAGAGTATTATTATTGTTTTATATTATTATTCATGGAAAGGCTGAATGAGAAAACAACATTTTGAAGAGATTATTCCACTTTTAATAATTTTGACCGTGAGGATAGATGAATGAGGTATTCAATTCAAGATTTCATTCCGGAGAACTTTCGCTTGACTCAATTTTCTTCGCAAATTGGATTTTAAAATCCAATCTATGAACAGATCTATTTGTCATATGGCAAGTGAAATATTATCTTCTCCAATCAGTTTTCACAAGTTGGATTCATGCAGATAGTCATTTGAAATAGATAAGACATTTGTTTTTAATTTAATATCATATTTGATTTCTTATGCTAATGTTTAACTTTGAATCCAAATATAAATTTATAATCATTTCAAATGAATACCTAATGTATATCAACATAATATTACATTTGATAAATACTGGCTTTTATTGGAAGAAAAAAGTCACCGAACAAGAACTTTTCTAATCTGATTGTTTCGCTATACGAACAGGAAAATGTTGCAGTCAACCAATTTAACCATACTTAAGGATTTTTATCTTCCCCTCGTGTATTTATAGATTTGTCTTAAGTTTGCTACTAGCAGTAACACGCCTAGTCAATGAGCGCATGGTCACAAATTCCTCAGCAGCAGATGGGTGTATTCCCACCTGTGAGTAAAAGGTGAAATATAACTTTTTAGTAATCCGACGCGGGGGTTTTGGGTTGGGGTAATAATTTTCTTATCAATTAATATTAGAGAGCAAAAGAAGTAAAAAATAAAAAATTGACAGTGAAAGCAATCTCCAGAAAGTTCCTTGGGCACCATAACTCATCAGAAAAGAAGAGCTTACCGTGCTGTCAAATTGAGCCTTTGTCGCTCCACATTTCAATGCAACAGCCATTCCCTGCAAAGAATACAAGGTTAATTTGGAATTGAATTAGCATAAAGAACATAATAATAATATAAACCGACTTAAGAAGACAATGATGGATTGGAAATTGGCAAAAGCTCATATTTGCCCACAATGGCAAGAAGAAAACCCCATCATGTTAACATAGATTTAACAAATTATTTGTCATTAAATAACAATACTAAGATTGTCAAAGAAATAGTTTTCAACATATTAAGCTACTTATTCTCTACAATGATATGAAGTTATCATCATTCAAAAGTTGAACAATTTGACAGAAGGCCAAAAGAACAGCAAATTGCGAATGGCATGCGCAAGATAAGTTTATTAGAAAAACCATTCATAAAACTAAATAAAAAAGGATATATTACCTGAATAATTTCAGGAGCATCTGGCCCACACATTGATGCCCCAAGAACTTTGTCCGTCTTAGCATCAACAACAAGCTTCATCACTGTCTTCTCTTGCCGCCTATAATCGAAGACAAAGCATGTGAAAGTAGCTTTGAGAATCAGGAGCTCAAAGAAACATATCAAACATACAGCACATAATAAGAGCTTGAGATACATAAAATATGATATTTATAATTTTACTCAAATTTTCAGCACTAGAGATACATAAAATAAGAGAAGTTGATTCAGTTGAGTTTCAGCATACCTTCAGTTATATTTTCAAATAAAGAAGTTCAATTCACTATATTTCTTTCATACAATGTTACAGCATGCTCAAAGTTCGTATTAATGGTTAGCTATGCTTTCATAGTATCATAACATGTCTAGAAAAAATATTCCTATTTGTAGCACATACCCGGAGATAGTATTCTTCATAGGATTGAATGTTGAAGTGAACACCAATATATCATCTTCTGCTTGCTCTATTGCCTGCTCTTCACTGAGGCCTACTACAGACAGTGGTGGTATGCTGTAAAGCAGCAAATCGCACATTACTCACTCGTTATTAAATTCAAAATGGATGACAAACAGCAGCAGTAACTTTTCCAATAGTCTTCAAACTTCTAACATAGAAAGACTTCATCCCACTTAAAGCAATAGATTAGTAATGACTAACAAATAACCCTATTTATCAACCGGAACTTCAAATCCCAACACGGAAAAGCATCAGCAAACTAAGGAGAAGGAAAACATGACATGATCATGGACAAAACATGAGGTATCTGACATGAGGAAAAAGTCAGAAAAAAGGAATCCCTCCTTAACTGTTTTAATATTTCAGCCTCAATAATGAAATTTATCTTCAGAGACTAAAAGACATAAATGTCATCTAAATGCAGAACATGACTTCATGCTACTTCATGGGAAGATACAAAATTAATTGACTGATTGATTAAATTAACTAACAATATATTATTAACCAAATGCACCACAAAACAAGAAATTAAGTAAAATCAAATACACAATTATTAATCAAATGCTTCAGAACATTAGAAATAAGTTAAATCATATAGGTTTGACTTCTAGCCTTCCTCCAGTTTTACTTCAAAGATCTCTACATGTTTAAATGGTGATATGAGTCAAACTCCCCAAATTTCAGTCATCCCATCTATTTCACCTCAGAAATTTGTATGTGAATACTACAGACCTCCATTGTAAAGCAGCCCTTACACACAGAGCTCCCTAAGGTGCCCAAGTGTATTAAGATGCATCAAAAGCACCGACCACTACAAGAGTATAAACATCAAACTTCATGCCCATCAAAGAAGGGGCAGTGACTTCCTTGGTTCAATCATCAACGTGCACGGACCTTGCCAACAGAAATTTGAAGCTTTCTATTTCTAGCTTGGCTGGTTGGATGCTTTCAAAAGATAAAAAATTAACAACTTTGATCACCACTCAATAGGTGCAGTCTACAAATCTACTTTTAGAGATATCATTCTCATTGCTCACCATGACAACAAAAACAAGGCAGCAGAAATTTCAAAAAGGATCCATACATGGAAGCTCATAATTGAAAAAAAAGACCATATGATGCAACATCAGATGTTATTCTGATTCAAGCTCTGGAATGAAGAAAATCTAAAACTTGGACCAATTATTCTGGACCCTATGAATAAGTTTTCAAGTTGTAGTCACTACAACCACCTATCTAGTCACTATAATTCCATTCAACAGTGCAATTATCAGCAAAAGTTTAAAAGGAATTTATCATAAGATAGGAAAAACCATGTGTTCCAAAAGAAGATAAACTATTACCAAAAAACGGCATATGGTACATTGGTATAGTCTGGTTTGCTAGGTTCCCCACCAAAAACAGTTTTCTGCAAACAAAACCAGAGTAAGAACATTGAGCATCATACAATTTATTTTTGGGGATAGCAATGAGAAGCACAACAAATTCAATGGGAATTTAACCAAAAAATAAAAAAGAAGGAATACTCCATGGAACACATACTGCAAAGAAAGTACCCTCCATTAAGGCCACAGGGGTAAGATTCATTCGGTTTGTAACATCACCAACAGCCCATATGCTAGGTACATTGGTGCGTGAGTACTCGTCAACCTGAAGAAGAAAGTGAATAAGATGAGAGATGTTATAACTTGTGCAAATGCAAAGAATATTTTATAGTAAATGGCACAGTGCAATTTTGCAATGTCACTACAGTGCTCAATAACTCGCAAATAGAGGAAAAAATCCCATTAGACAAAACAACAAGAACAATGATTATAATAATATTATGCGAAACCAATGATAAACCAACAAGCACACACAGCCTCCATGCAGCTGGATAGTTGGGTTAAAAACTTGCAGAAGTGTTTCTGTTTCCTAAACACTTGGACCATGTTCACAGAAATGAGAGTTTGATTTCAAAACCTCAACCACAGTGACAAAAAGTGTTTCATACAAAGCTTTTTTCATAGAAATTCAGAGTTTGCTTTCAACACCTCAACCAACCATAGTAAGAGTTGTCTCTATATGAAGCAAATGAATTACCCTCACAGTCAAGGATATTATTTAAAAAAAAAACACAAATTATCAGCAGCTGCATATGTGGACACAGCCCATCTACATACAAAGGAAACATTACTTGAAGACAAACTAATGTTGAGATTTACTCCTTGTTTGTGTGCTCAATTATAAAATAGAATGATAGAAAGCAAAAGATAACAGAAGTGAAAGCTCACCTTAATGGCTCCTGTACTATCGAGCTCCACACCTGCAGCTTCCAAATTTAACCTCTTTGTATTGGGTGCCCGACCTGTAACGAATTAAAGAAGAATGCTTCCATTTAGGGGTTTTAATGGTTCAGGCAGGCCGGGTTGCAGGCATTATTACAGGCCAACCCGACATGATAAGGTTTCTATTTTATCCCACTGAAATTGACTGATGAAATCTAAAAATCAGGAAAGTTAGTTTCATTATTTCATCAATTTGGATCAGTTTAGTTGGTTTCCATAGAAAATGATTTGAAACAAAAACTATTGATGATTTACAATATATATAATCAAATTGCTTTAGTAAATCAAACTACAATTTTGTAATGTAAAGAAAATTTCCCTTCCATATACAAACTAAAAATGCCCAAAATTTTTATTTTAATCCAATGGTATCAACATTTATTGAGAAATAAAAGAAAAGAAAAACACAGATTGACTCTACAATTTTCTTGTGGTTTGTAACCAATTACCTGGAATAGTAAAATCAATCGATTATGCACTCTTCGTTTTGATTCAACAAGCATATATGAGGTTCTCTTAAAATAAACAAAAGATAGAGATGAAACAATGATCTAAAGATCACATCACAAAAGAGGATCAGGATATATGAGTTAGGTGAGGAGAGACAGATGGAGAGGGGGATTGGCAGGTGATAGTTTTGATGGAGCCGGAGTGCTAGGATTTATTCAAATATATATATATATATATATGAGAAATGAGAACGTTTTACACAAACTTGGATTAATATTGTTTAGGTCGGTTTGGTTTTTACTGAAATTTTTTTTGTCTAAAACCTAATCTGAACAGAGATTAGTCAGGTTTGCATTTCCTCCACCCTCACCCAATCTATATGACACTTTTAACCCATAATTTTTTTATTTGTTTTCTTCAGGTTACCACTTACCAGGTTGATTGAACAGCCCTACCGCCATTAATACAACTAATCACAACAATATAAAGAAACATAAACAAAATGATGGAGAGGGACCTTGCATCAGATTGAGCATTGAAAAAAAATTATAATAATGACTAGGTAGAATGCTGCTGAACAGTGAAAATCTTTTGTGGAGAAACAAAATTGTTGATCACGTTAGTCATCATTTTAACAAGGACTCAAAAACAATCTCCAGATGAGAGTTGCTGTAAGCCCCTTTATTCCTTGTGATTTCAATCTAGAATGTCCATTCCAAAAAATTGAATATTTTCAATCTGGTGGAACATGGAAGAGGAGGGTTCACTTTTTTTTCCCTCTTCTCTTAAGATCAAAATGATAGGGCCAAGGGGTAAAGAAAAATTATATCTCCAAAACTGAGATGGAAAGATGAATGAATTCACAGTAAAGAAAAATTACCAGAGTGGAGATTGAATCAGAAGATAAAGGGTGTAGTCAAAGAAAAACAAAGGAATTGAAAGATAACAAGATCTCTTCAAGAACCAATGCCACTAAGAAATTTTAATTTTAATTTTTTTTTCTATTTCCATGCCTTTTATATTATTTATCATTTTTTTCATTTTATTCTTTATCTATTTTTTTGCTATTCCCTTTTTATATAACGTGCTAAAGCACCCACCAATGATGAATTCCACCCAACATAATGTTAATTCTGGGAGTAAGTTTATCCATCTGCCACCCTATTTGTCGCAATTTGCCAAACTCATGGTTTACTACCCAAGCTTAAAATATAATTATATGGCTACCAAGCATAAGTAAAAGTGAGATTTTGGTAATATAGCATGAAACCTTAAACAATCTTCTTAAAAATGAATACAATTTAATCGGGACTGTGCTTACCAGTAGCAAAGAGTACAACATCTGCCATGAACTCTTCTCCATGATCAGTTAAAACTTTTATCCCATTTTCAGTTTTGGTCAACTGTATTACAGGTGCCATGATTAGCATAAGGTCAATTATAAATCAAACCGCCTGAATTGAAAAAACATGAACATATTGCAACAGGTGGAAACATACAAGATGAAATCAAAACTGATGCATGTGGCACAGCATTGATGAGAAACCCTAAAATATAATAAGTACCTGTGTCAAAGTTGTCCTAGGGTGCAAATTTATTCCCCTGCCTTCCAAATTTCTTGCAACCACTGCCCTCATTTCATCATCAAAACCTCTGTATGGATAATTGCAGATAATTGGCAGAGTCAACATAAAACTTGTCAATAATAAACTTAAGATAAAAACAAAAGTTAGCACACTAGAACATTTTTAAGATTGGCCCTTGAACTTTCAAATTAGCAAACTGAGCATGAAAGCTGTAATTATAACCTTAACGGTAATTCCTTTCTGAAAACTAGGTCCACAGTGGCACCCATGCCTCGCCATATTGAAGCAAACTCAACAGCAATGTACCTAAACAAGAAAAGGAAATAATCATGCAAAGTCATGGACATGCTAAGCAAACAAAAATTAGTAGACGAGGTAGAGCTTTACCCTCCACCAAGCACAACAGCACGCTTGGGCACATCTTCCAGACTCAATGCCTCATCAGAGGTTATAGCCAGCTCCTAAATTATCGAGAACATAAATAAGACAAGAAAGAAAGTAAATAAATTACATTCATCTTAGAAACCATCACATATCAGAAACAAGTTAAATACATGCTTAGTTTTGATTATTAAACTAATTAATTTCAAGTTGGTAAATTTCAGCAGTGCTAAGAAGTCAACATGCATCCAGCCAAGAAACTAAGACTGGTTGCAAGAAGAGAATGACCTTATTCAACATTGTTACATATTGACTGAGAACCCAAAAAAAGAAGTGTGAAGTACTGAAGTTCAACAATAAATAAACTGAAGCTTGAAACCAAATTTGCAGATTTCAGGGGAATCTATTGTCTTGCCAATATATTCCACTACTTTTGGTCACATGCCAAAACTAAGGTTTCTTAATCTTAAATTAATATACACTAACCAACACTACTAGTTATTTATCCTAGGAATAAAAAAATTAAAAAAAAAAAAGGAAAATAGCATGAAACTTTAATCATATGCATGTGTACATACATGTGCATACACATATGAATTTAGACATTTGCATCGATCATTTAATGTTGAGTTTGCATCCAAGGGTAAAATGACTGACAAAGAATATGTGATCATGCAAAACAGTATGACCATATAACATTAGTAAACTTTCTAGGAACAGTGTAACATAGATCACAGAAATAAATAGGAGGCAAAAGTCAAAACCATTGATTGCAATCATTCAGAAAATCCAACATACATCAAGTCCTAATCATAAATGAAGAGAACCAAGAAATCAACCTGCCCAGGAATATTAGGACGTTGAGCTCTGCCTCCAGTTGCAATCAGTATGTTCTTTGCTGAGTAGCTCAATTTAGTGCCATCTAGTTGTGTCACCTCAACTTCATTAGGACCAACAATTTTTCCCTCTCCTTCAAACAGTTTAACCCCAGCATTAGACAGTAACCGCTTGTAAATTCCATTTAACCTGGTTATTTCATCTGTCTGCAATTTTGACAAACAGAAAAGATAAACAAAATTTACAAAAGCATTCACGAATCTATTTTAATTCATTAGCAAGACTTTGCCAAAATTAAAAGTAATTCAATACTTCAGGAAAAAAAATCTTAATAGGGAGTAGAAAATAAATCTAATGCTGTAAAAATTAGAAACCTCCCAAACAGAAATATTGAGCCCCAAACTGTGCACCATCATCCTATGTTAACAAAACTAGTCCACATGGAGCCTCATACTCCAAACTTGTTTATAGGTAAATTGAAACTAAAATTACTGCAAACTAAACCTTAGAGCCAAAGTTTGTACTGATAAGAAGGCTGGCCAAACTCGCCAATTCCATTTGAGCCCCTAATATGACCCAAAGATTCCAGTCACCATTGCAATATCCAGATTCAAGCAGACCATGCACAGGTACATGGTCCAAGTCCTTTTTAATTAATCTTGATTTGAATCAAGAGAAGAGTCTCAAATGAAAAGGAAAACGAGTTTATCTTTTCTCTTTTGGCTTTTATACAAGAAGGGGGAAGTGAAGGTGGTTGGATTGGAAGTTTAAGGAAAACAAATAATGCAGGATCCCCTTGCAACCCCTCCAAAGAGGGAAAAATAGAAAAGGTACTTTTTCTCATCAAGTAATTGTCACATTTTAATTTAATTTTCTTCCACAATCAGTTACCAAATGAATGAAAGGAAAATAGCACTAGATAGAGATCCTATAAGATTACGATGCATACCTTCTTCTGCAACAGTTTTTTCCAGTTGAACTCCACGTTTTCATTTATTTCCCACCCAAAATTCCTGGCATCCTACATAATCAGTAGCATACATCCATTAAACCATTTAACTTAACTTTCAAACTAACACAAGCAAAAAAAACATTTACTAAGATTCAAAAATATAAAACAAAAGCACATAGCGATGGAATCTAACATGTGAGCAAAACTGCATCCACATGGATTCCTTTATTTCCTAATATCTGTCCACACAAGAACTTCAAGGTAATTTCAAACGCAACATGTCAAACTCCAACTGCAAGGTGAACTTAACATCTCCAAAATTAAACTAACTAGTGAATCTTAGTGTTTAACGATCAAAATACATTCCAACATCTACAAGCTCAAATAATGATGAGACTCTAAGAAAGAGAAACTGACCATTTATTGAGACTTTCAACTAAACATTCAGTAAAAAATATACAATTCTAAAAATTTCACTTTCTCACCTCAATTTCACCTCCAAAAGTGGCTCCATACACTAAAATCTTTTTGGGAACACAACCACGAAGAACACATCTACACAAGAAAAATGCAAAAAGAAAAAAAAAAATCAAAAAATGTAAGCAATTGTGTTTCAGAATTAAGAGAAATCAACAACAGTATGATCCATAGCTAATTTAATATCAAACAAACTACACAATGAGGGTCAATGTACTTTAAATTTTCATAACTAATATAATGGGTTCATACAGCATTAATATCAATAACATGTCCCATTACTCAAAATTCATCAACTTTCAGAAAATAACAAAATTTTCTACCAACATTTTTAATTTAGCACATTTGCAACCTTATCAAGAGTATTGTTTCATGTACAGTCATGATATATGTTTCAATTTTTAGTTTCAATGAACTTACGTGCCACCAACTCCTCCAAGCACTTCTGAGCTGATTGGATGAAAAGGAAGCTCACAAATCCCCACCTTGAAACATAACATGAAAATAAAAATAATAATTAGCCATCAAATACAAATGGAATGAATAAACTGAGCCAAACAATAATAAAAATATAAAAAAATCACAAGGAGGCACAACAGGAAGAGCTAAACAATTTTTATATCATTATCAAACTGAATAGTTTATCCAAAAGTAACATTAAATCATGACTTGCATATGGCAAATTTGTTTTTTTTTTTTTCAATTAAATATAAATATGCCTGATTGAACAAAACTCACCAAGCTATTTTAATAATTGTGATGGAATTGGTGTCTGATGAATTCAGAAAAGATAAATATACCTTAGCTCCATAGTTGCCTGAAAACCTAGAAGCACGAACACCACCACTTCCAGCTCCAATGACGAACAAGTCAAAATCGTATTGCGCCTCCTGTTCATTAGATTGGTTCAGCTCTCCATCGTTAAGCATTTTCCTTGCCATGATTCTAAAACTGAATCCACACACAAAACAAACTAAGTTATCACCAATTAAATGAAACTCTCAAAACTCCATAAAAGTAGCATTTCCGATCAAAATACATCTCAGTTTGTTTGCGTTTGGCTTCCTAGAAAATCGATAAAAAAATTAAAAAAAAAAAAACTTGTAGCAAAAATTAACAGTGAAAAAGATGAAGATGAAGATTCATTTTCGTGCATTTTCTAATGAAACAAAAGTATCATACCTTTGAGTAGAGTAGTTTGGAGATCGATTTACGATTAGCTGAACAAAAGTCAGAAGAGAAGAGGAGAGCTTAGGGTTTACGAGAAGCAAATGAATATTTATAATAATGGTTTATAGTTTATGTATAAGATTCAATATGGCGCTACCGCCACGATACCAGTGGACAGACGGAGAAATAAATTATTTATTTATTCGAGAAAGTTTAGAAATTAGAGGATATTGATTTTGATTTGGGGAGGTGTTTGGTCTCTCTTTTTTTTTTTTTTTCTTTTTAACAATATATTTTCTCCATTTCACAATAACTGTTTTTTAGAAGGATACACATATTAAAAAAATTATTAAATAATTTTAATTTTAATTAATATGAACAAATATACCCTTATTTTCTCTCACCAAATAAGAAAAAATATATGAAATATTAAAATTAGAATGATGGTAAAGTTGAAAAAAAGCTAATTT
This sequence comes from Vernicia montana, assembly GCA_949750685.1. Taxonomy (NCBI): domain Eukaryota; kingdom Viridiplantae; phylum Streptophyta; class Magnoliopsida; order Malpighiales; family Euphorbiaceae; genus Vernicia; species Vernicia montana. Next base: position 31,188 of record CATKHJ010875850.1, read on the forward strand.
AACTTTTAAAACGATAAATAATTTGAAATAAAATTTTTTTTCTAAAACCACAATTATTGTAAAATGGAGGGAGTATATTATATACAATGATTATAAGTGTCACCTTTAACAAATACTAAAATTCATATCGCACAGAAATTAAACTCAAACAAGCTTAGGAATGGCAATGGGGCGGGGCGAGTTTTGAGAATCCCGTCCCCGCCTCATGAATAGTCGGGATAGAGATGGGGCGGGGTAAATCGGGTTCGGAGCGAAGACGGAAATTTTCATTATTTTTTTATAATTTTATTAATGTTAAAACTTAATAATTTATATATTTTAACAAAAATGTTATATATATTTATGTTAAGTTTTATATATTATTAATTAATATTTAAATAATAATAATAATAATAAAATACTTAATAATATAATTTTAAAGAAAACTAATAATTTATATATATATATATATATATATATATATATATATATATATATATGAAATTATAATAAAAAATATATATATATTAATTTTATGAAATCGATGCGGGAATCGGGGCGGTGCGGAGCGGGGAGACTCAATTTCATCCCCACTCCATTACCATAGACGAGACAGAGATTTTCTGTCGAGTTCGGGGTGGGGATGAATTCTTCGTCGGGGCGAATCGAATTTTGTCATCTCTAAATAAACTCAAATTCTGTTTAGATTCGAACTTGTGTCTTCAATTTTTATAAATTAATTTTTATATATCTAAAAAAATCATTCAAAATAATAAAGGCAGAATATAAAATATAAAAATAATTAATAATTATACACTAAAAAAATATTATATTTTGGATGATAAAAGGCCATCGCCTAGTCCCCTCCATCCGTCATTGCATGTCTCAACCTTAATCAGTCAAACAAGACGTGTTTAGTTGTTATGCAGTGAAGGCGTGAACATTTAATTTTCTTATTATTATTATCATTAATTTAAATGGAGGTCGTTTTCAAAAAAAATAATAAAAATTGGAGGTCAAGTCAAGCCGTCGTTTTAATAGGAATGGCAAAATGCAATCTCCTTTCTCCGCTATATTATTATTGTTTGAGGAGGCTGGGAAAATAAAATATGGTATTTTTTTTTTTCACCAAAAATAAAGTATGGTACTTGAAAAATAAAGAAAAGTATGGTACTTGGTAGGAATAGGGCAAGCATCCCCATTTTTTTTATTAATTAAAATTTAAGTTTAGAGAGAAAAAAAAATAAAAAATAAACGGAATGCAAGTGAATAATGAATAAAAGGGCTTGTTTATTGTTAAATGTTTAAGATTTTGGAGGTTATCTTTTTATTATCATTAGGGCTTGTTTGAAATTAGCAAAAAAAATTCTTTTCAATTTTTCTGTTTTTTATTAAAAAAAAATATGCATGATTTATGGTTCATTATACACCAATTATTATTTGATTTAGGGAGTACTCTTAAACCGCTAAAAATAAGTAATTTAGACAAAATTAAAAATAGTTGGTCATTTATAAGATATTAACTATGTTAATACATATTCCTAAAAAAAAAACTATGTTAATACATAATTTTAAAAGAGTTATGTTTATTCTCAAAAAAAAAAAAAAAAAAGAGTTGAGTTATGTTTAAAAAAATCCTATATATTTTAGTAGATAGTAGAGATATAGATAATTGATGATTGATAAGTGAGAGAGGAAATAAGTATTTCTTTTTCCAGGAAATAGAGGAAATTTAAAATTATATTTAATCAGTATTATGTGTGGCTTGAATTTAGATAAGATATCAATTCAAGTCATCATTATTCATACTTGAAAAGCATTATATTGGAGCATTATTAGTACAACAATAATGACCAATTTGTGGATTCTAACTTCAAGAGCATTATTATTACAACAATAATGACCAATATGTGGATTCCAACTTGGAGAGCCTTATTAGTACAACAATAATGATCAATTTATAATGTAAAGAGCATAAATGTGGCTTTAATTATTAGCCACACATTCTTGGTTTTGAATTGCTATAAATAGTCATGCTCACTTCTTACATTTCATCGAATTAAGCAACAAAGTAGCTATTTGTGATAAATAGTTTAGTTACTTCAAAGCTTTGTGTGTGAGCGATTTGTGAGCTTGGATAAACACCGGATAGATAAAATATTCTTGTATTTTATGTGTATTTAGGGTGTGAGATATTTAAATATTGTCAAGCTAATTTTGTACTCTCCTTTTTGTTACCATAGTGAAATTTCTTTGTCGTCTTTGTTCGTTGATGAAGTCTTACGCTGAACTACGTAAATTATGTGTTTCTATTTTATTTCTCTTACTTTTGTCGTCCATTTGTTCAAACAATCTGGTATCAGAGCCAAGCTAAAAATAAGTATGATAGTGTGAAAATACATGTCTAGAAAAAGTTTTGGCTAAAGAAAGACTTGGTATTTAGGTGTGTCCATTGTGACCCACCTATCTTTCCTGGAAACTTAACTAGTGTACTATTCACAAACTACAATCACTACTTTAGTGTACGGTTATCATGACGACGACAAAATTTAATATTGAGAAATTTGATCGCAATATGAGTTTCACCATGTGGCAAGTCAAAATACGTGCAATCTTGATTCAAAATGATTTGCATCAAGCACTACTAAGTAAAGATAAATTACCTAGTACTATGGATGAGGCGAAAAAGCAGGAGATGGATGATAAGGCCTATGCTTCCATTCAGTTATGCTTGTCAAATGAAGTATTGCGAGAAGTCATGCAAGAGAAGACTGCCAAAGATTTATGGGACAAACTTAAATCTTTGTATGTTACAAAGAATCTCACCATCAAGTTGTAGCAAAGCACCGTCTATACACACTCGGCATGGCCGAAGGTGCACCTATCAAATCTCATATTGATGAATTCTCCACTATCCTTATGGATTTAGAAAATATGGAGATTTGGTCCAAAGATGAAATTCTTAATGTTAGTTGGTTGTATTCACCTATTTTCGCAATAATGGCTTATTCTTATGATGATGAAGACCAAGCTCTTATGTTGCTTCGCTCACTACCTCCATCCTACAAGCACTTTAGAGATACTTTAATTTACAGTCGGCAAACTCTAAAGTTAGAGGATGTTAAATCAGCTCTATTTTCAAAAGAGCTTATCGACAAAGAGCTTAGAATGAGTAAAAATGACAGCCCAGCAAAAGGTCTACTTGTTAGAGGAAGGTCTACAGATAAGAGTTATTCTAGCAATCAAAAATCAAGGTCTAGATCAAAATCTAGGTACAAAAATTTGACTTGTAATTACTACAAGAAAAAAGGGCATATTAAGTCAGAATGCTTCAAGTTGAAGAACAAGCAACAGAACAAAAATCAGAAGAAAGAGGAATCCGCTGAAATCAGTGTTGTTCAAAATCAAAAGCAGTGTGATCTGTTCTTGGTCTGTGATGATGGAGCCAAAACCAGAAATGAATGAATTCTGGATACAACTTGATCATTCCATATGTGTCCCAATAGAAATTATTTCTCCACATATAAATCGGTGCAAAGTGGAGTTGTATTGATAGGCAACAACCATGCTTGTAAAGCTGCTGGAATAGGCACAGTTAAAATCAAGATATGTGATGGAGTGGTCATAACTTTGACAGATGTTCGGCATATTCCAGACTTGAAGAGAAATCTTATCTCTTTAAGTATTCTAGATTCGAATGGCTACAAATTTATTGGCGGAAGTGAAATTTTGAAGGTTGCTAAAGGTTCTTTATTCATGATGAAGGCTGAGAAGATAGGCAAACTATATATTTTGAAAGGTTCTATAGCTACAGGTGCAGCTGTCGTGTCCACATCTTCTTTGTCAGACTCATATGTCACCAGATTATGGCATATAAGGCTGGGACATATAAGTGAAAGAGGTCTGTCAGAATTAAGCAGAAAAGGTCTTATCTGCGGTCAAAGTATATCAAAGCTAGACTTCTGTGAGCATTGTATTTTCGGCAAGCAGAAAAGAGTCAGTTTTAGTACTGCAGTTCACAGAACTAAAGGTACTCTGGATTACATTCATTCAGATCTTTGGGGGCCTGCACGTGTCCCATCAAAAGGTGGTGCTCGATATATGCTTACCTTCATTGATGATTATTCTAGAAAGGTATGGGTATAT
>CATKHJ010876041.1:0-17896 GCA_949750685.1 Vernicia montana
AAATCATATAACAATGCTATTAATGCTAAACTAACTTAACCTCACCCTAATCTTAAGCCCAATGGAAGGAATTGAAAGGAAATGAAGGATATTGAACAAACCCTAACTTACCTTCAATCAAACACTTGAACAATTGAAGAGGAATTAGATCCAACAATCCTAGATCCTCTTAATGATGCAATTAATGAGCTTCCTTGAAGTTAAAAGAAGTAGATTGAAAGGATTTTGAGAGAAAAAGAGCTTAGAGAGCTTATAAAAATCGGGTGAAATGAAATTAAAGGCTAAAAACTCTTTTATATAGCGGACTTCCCGATTCTGTCCCCGACGTGATTCATGGTTGCAACATGAGGGTCGCGGTCGCGATTCTCCAATAGCACTCGCAATGACAAATAGCGGTCGTAATAGGTTACTGTTCACAGGTATATTGCGGTCACGATATCTAATAGCGGTCGTGATTCTCATTAAGTAAATTCTCCAAAATCAGGCAGAAGTGTTCGCGATAGGTGTCGCGCCCACGGTTGCGATCCTATGTCGCTGTCGCGACATCAATATTGCGCCGCGAATCACGCTCTGCTGCTTTTCTTCATGCATTTCCAATTTCTAAGTTCAATACTCAATTCCAATCAATTTAATTCATTATTGTACATGATTCAACACTTGTAAGTCATTCATATCATCAATTAGGAACAATACATGCATGTTCGGGGTATTACAATAGGTTAGCGTAGTCAGTTCTAGATCAAACATTATTTATGTTGGCTTGTGTATTTGTGCATGTCTATATATATAAGGCATGGGTATGGGTGGGTTCCAATATGGGTAAAACCAGATAATTCGAATAGGGTATGAATACAGGTATGAATATGAGTATAGGTATGGGTATAGGTAAGGTACTACACTATCCGTACCTTACCCAAACCCAATACTATTTTTTCGAGTATAAATTTATCCGTACCCATTATTCAATCAATTCGGGTATTACCTGCTTTAATTGGGTAGGATTCAAGTGGATACCTATATATAGGGTACAAATTGCCATCCATACAGTGGACATGGGATTAATCCATCAATCCCCTAGCAATGTTATTTTTGCCGCTTTATGCACATTACACTAATTAACTACCCTCTATCAATGGTAATTTCGTTATTTTTATGCTTATTATATTATTTTTGCACATCTAACACTTGTCAATCTTGTTGTATAAAAATTTGAATATTTATAAATAAATTTGTTTTAATTAAATTTAAATTAGATAAATTTAAAAATTGATATTCAACACCAACAATTTTTATTTTTATATGTTCACTTAGCACATAAAGTTTGAAGGTGATCACAAATTGAATTTTAGATTTTTACTTTGTTACAATATGAATTTTGAATTTTCTAAGTCATTGAATTGAATTTTATTTAAATATTTTTTCTTACATTTCAATATTTATTCATTAAATCCTGAAATTGTGAGGTACAACTTATCAAGTAGAAAAGTAGATGAATTCAAGTTTAACGGACAAAATTAATTTAAAGTTTCTCTTTCATAATACTTTATTGAATAAACACTCAATTTTCTTCTAAATTTTACCTCAAGTCCAATCAAGTTAAAAATGACCTTTTAGATCAATTTAAGCCAAACATTTCATTCAGTAAATTGGTTTAATTTTATTTTGGGTGACATGCATGAGTTACACACAGTCAAAATAAAGTAATAATAATAAATAATAAAAAAGACAATTTATATTTGAAGAGAGAGAGAGAGAGAGAGATCAGGACTGAGACTAGCAAAAAGGGAGAGAGGAATATAGCAGCCAAAGGGCCAACCTCCAACCAAAACCATCAATACTATCACTTTCTCCTCCTCTAGGCAAGTTCAGAGGTACCGGCAGTAACTGGTCTTACAGCCGACTTTGACATCCAAATTCAATGAAATTGATACCATTCAACACCTCATTCAAAAAGCTTTAATTTGACACCAATTACAAACTGTGAAACCCACTAAAAAGTGAGATTGGAAAATGGGTAATTGCTTTTTTTTAGTTTTTGAGAATTCTAATTTGAAATTTGTTGTTTTTCTTCTTTTTGGTTTTGTTTATGTAGATATCATAACTTCTTTGCTACTGGTTTTTAGTTCTAATTTAAAACTTTTTATCTTCTAACTAATCAAACAAAACAACAAAATAAACAAAACCCATCAAGAAAAAAACATCAATTAAGAACAAGAAAACATAAAATTTGCTGCAATTTCAAGTTAAAAAGCCAGAAAAGAAGGCTTTCTTACATGAACATTTTTAGCTCAGATTTTCATGTGTTTTTTATTCTTAATTATTTTGTTTTTTTATTAAATTTGACTTCTCACTCTCGTAGAGTACTGTATGTAATAGACACTCCTTTTTTCAAGGGAAAAATTAAGCGTTTATCCTACTTTATTTGTCCATATATGAGTATTACAAATTTTTTTTTTTTTTTTTACTGTAATTTGCTCCTCCATTTATCAATATCAAAACTAGAAAATGTGTTATCAATTGTAATTTTTCTTATTCTAGGATTGTTTTTTTCTTTTTTGTCTTCTATTTTAGGTTAGATTTAAAACTAATTTGACATTAATTGGTAGCAAGGATATTCATTTCTAAACTTCGATCGGCTTTATAATACGACTCTTAAAATGTTTTTTTCTTATTACTGATCTACTATATTAACGTATTAAGCCACTAATTTTGTTAAAGGCTTAATTAATCAATTTATTATATAAATATTCATTTTCTTATATCGATTTTTCTTTTAACACGTGTTATACTGAAACGAAATAAATGCAAGATTTTATTTAATTATTTTTCCTGTCTGCCATGGCCCATTACCAAACTCTCCCACTTGCAAATTATCTTAATTTTAAATAAAAATTATTAGCTCACTTTCTTCTACCTAAACCCAACTCTAAGCTTATATTTTCTTGGTCATGCAAAGATTATAGTAATAGATAGTAAACAAAAAAGAAAATATTAACCTTAACTACGTGATGGTCAATTTCAGAGGTCACCCAATTTTCTAGTTTGATTTGAATTTATCTTAGTTTTAGTTTAATCTTTACTTTTCTTTTCTTTTTTTTCTTTGAATATGGAGGAAAACTCAAATTTAAAATTTTCTTTCAAATTGAGTGATTTATTATATTGTTTTAATTGTTTTAAGTTAAATGCCTATCTTAAAAGTTTTAATTAAATTAAAAATTACTTTAAATGATAAATTAAAAATTTTAACATAAAATTTACAATGAATATATATTAAGTGATTAAATTTTTAAATATTATTACAATTTAAAAATTATATCACTTATATTATTCAACACTTAAACTTTTAATACTTAATTTTCAATTTTACTAAATACTAACTAATTTGATCATATACGTAGGATTCATTTGATTCGCATAATAAAATATAGAAAAATAATATAATTATTCTATGAAATGAAATAATTATTTCTCACTCTTTATAAAATTTATATTTTATAAATTTGAAAAGTTTTTACTATATATAATAAATTATTATATATTTAAAATTTCAACCAAAACTTATGAATATATAATTTTATATTTTATGTAATATCCAAATCTAAATTTGGATCAAACCTAAAAATAAATATTATGCATATGTAATAAGATAAATAAGATGACTTTGATGACATTTTATTAGGAATTAAAATGAGATTTTTTCACCTACTAAACTTTTGCACAATGATACTATAACCACTTGTATCCAAAATTATAAAACCATAAATTAAAATTCCAATTAAAATCTAATTAATCAATAAAAAAATAAAATGAGATATTTCTTCATTGTTTTTAATTATTTTTTTTTCACCCTTTAGGGATAAGATGATGTTGAATTAAAATACATGAATGATTTTGACCCTTGGCATGTTTCTATATGATATAATATTTTATTCCTATATATATATTCCAAGTTGCGTTTTCAATTTAGTCTAAATACATCATTGAATTTGACATTTCATTTCTTGCTTTCACATTTGTTGGTATGCTTTTCTTTGCTTTATAGCAAACAATTAACCATGTGTTAAACATTATTTGCTTAATCTAACTTGTAAACATTCTTTGTGAGGAAAGAAAGAAGAACATGCAAATGCAATGCAAGTCTACAAGCAAGGAGTAGCCACTAGCCATTAGCCAACCATCAATATAATTAATTAACCTTAAATTAATAATTAGTATCATTTTTAATAATATTGATTACTTTGTCAAACAGTAATGATTACTATGTCCAGTTCGTTAATTATTTTGGTTGAAATAAAGTTGAATTTCTAATAACAATAGTAATAAATATGCATTTGTATTAGTAAATAAAATTTGTTTTAGAGGGAGTCGTATTAATATATTTTGTAGTGATATATAGAAATTTTAAAAATTAGATTCTATAAATATAAATTAATAATAAAATCAGAAAATGAGCTTAACCCAAATTTAAAAGAATTAAATACAAATTCAATAGTTTAAAAATAATAAAATTTAATTATCTTATTTAATTTGACTCATTTACGACTCTGAATGATTGCCTTTTTATTTTTATTTTTTTTAAACAAGAAACTACATTTATTTAATTTTGTTATTAAAATAACATATAATTATTGTACACAATAATAAAATAAATTTATGCAAATTTTTTTTTGGTGATTAATTTATGCAATTTTCTAATATACATATATATTTCATGAGAAATTATTAGGTAGGATGATACCATATTTTTTCTACTCACATTCATATATAATTAAGGTGAAAACACTCATGTGAGTTTATTTTTATTGAGTAAAAGAAGCATATTACCATATTGTCTAATAATTTTTCTATATTTCATATGCAGCCAAGCTAATTGCTCAATCTACAAAATTCAGCATTAGTGGTCTTAACTCCTAGTTTTTCCCAGGCTATCCTGCAAGGCTGCAATGCCCACCGACCACCATAAATAAATCTAATGAAACGTGATGAAATAAATTATATGTTTTTTAGACATAAAGATTAGGGTATGACGTGTCACTTTAAAATTGTCATATTCAAAATTGCCAGAGTTTTAAAATTTATACATATCCCTTATCTGTTTATGAATTGTTTATGTATGTCTATACAATTCGAAAAATATTATATGTTTTTTTGTTAAAAAAAAAAAAAAGGAATTTCATTATGTTGAAATGTCTCTCCAACAGCATGCTCTTACATATCTGTAAAACAAGTCCTGGCAAAGTATCCAAAATGGAAAATTTTGCTGAAGCAGAAAGAAACCAATCACAAAAAAGGCTTTCTTCCCTCTTACATGTTGGTTCACTTTCAGACTTGGAAATTTCTTGAAATCCAGAAGAAGTTAATGTGCATTCAACATTTAAAAAAAAAAAAAAATGGTAAAAGATTCCATTGAAATGTCAGACATGTTAGTGCATTTTCAGCAACAAAATGGAGCTGAAAACCAAAATAGAGTTTGTCAAAAAGAGTGTGAAACTTAAGAATTTTTTTGACAAGGCATTTATAGAACATGAACTATCATTTGGATATTTAATCAAATATGGTAGATTCACCTTTGCTGCAAAATCTAAAAGCTTTCAACTGAAAAGGGAATCATTGAATAATCCATTTACCTTCTCCTTGGTTAAACTTGGACAAAACAAAACAAAAACAAATATATCAGAAACAAGAAAGAAACATATAGAAATATTTCCATCATCCTTGAAAAACAGGAAAATAGTTGCTACATCACTGATACAACTATTGCATAAATCGCACAAAACCCATTATCAGGTTAATATTTATAACTATATACATCAAGGACAGACAGAAAGAAAAAGAACAACACAAAAATAGATATCTTCACTTGATTGGAGCCCTCTCAGACCTACATAGAGCTTTGTTAGTTCAGCTCCTCCATTAAAAATCAGCTAAAGCTCAAACTCCAATTACACTAGGATAACTACCAAGAAATTAAGTAGGAAACAAATACTATTTTACAGAGCTTGCGCTGCCGGGAGCCTTAAAATGTCCCAGAACCCTAACACCATTTATCAAAGAAATTCAAGGTCCTATCATCTTACCGAGCACTACCCAATTGCTCTATCACAATTCCTGCTCTGTTTTAAGGCATTTCAGGTGTCACCAACTTTGGTTGATAAGGCTACCCTGAGCTGTTCTTGTGTGTAAAATCGACTCCCCATTTTGACTGTGGCTTGCTGGATCATTAAATCATTCACTACTGATACACTGGCATGGTGAACATCAAGGTCTAACTCTTTTAATGCTGCCATTAACCTTGCTGCTGGGTGATTCTTTTTGCTACATTGGATTCGTATCATTGCATCCCATCCAATTATCTTCACATCAATATCAATTTCTATTGATTTGTTTCCATGGTTATTTGACATCTTGAGTTCTTGATCGGGAGGTGGCGGTCCTGGTCGCGAATCTTTATTAGCAAACTCCTTCTTCATTGATTCTACTTGCTTCTCCAACTCCTCCTTATCAGACTCTGTAGTTTGAAGCTTTGATCTAAGTTCCTTGATATAAGATATGGCATCACCAAGGAGTGAAGCTTTATCCATTTTTGAAACATTGGGAACAACAGCTCTCAAGGCATAGAACCTCTGATTGAGTTTCTCTCTTCGCTGTCTCTCTGCTTCAACATGATTCAAAGGTTCTTCTCTTCCATTTGCAGGTTTTCTTCCCCGTTTTCGTGGCCTCTTTTCAGGTTCTACAACTCTGCTGCTATCTGTTTCTCTAACAACAGAAGCTTCAAGATCAGAGTGATCTGAATCCCCTGTACCACCACTTGATTTCACTACACCAGAAGAAGGCAAGATCACACCAGAAGTAAACGAAAGCATCCCTTCTTCGTTGCTACCCCTCGAAGTGGGTGATCTTTTCTTCTTATTATTACTATTATTATTATTATTATTGTTCTCCTCTGCTCCAAACTGAGATTGACCTGAAAAGAAATTCCCATTTGCACTACAAGAACTCCTCTTACTCTCTCCAAAATTCAATATTTCCCCTGATTCTGGCTTCAACAAATTAGAATTCCCATTCCTAGCACTACTCCCATCAAAACCACTGTATTCCCCAAAATTCAATTCACGAGTAAAAAAGCTCTGTGTCTGCATCATCTGTTGTTGCTGCTGCTGCTGACCCTGTTGATGATTATTCTGATTCTGGATATGTGGGTTATCAGTAACACTACTCGAATTAGGATTTACAAACTGAATCCCTTTGGAGCTATTCTGGTTGTTATTATTGTTATTATTATTGCCATTTGTAGATGGAACTGTACTATTCCCATCTTTCATTTCAATTCCACTTTGAGATGGATCACTGATCCAGAGAGAGGATGGATCGTTCTCACCCTGGTCAGGATTCGTTCCCATCGGCCATGAACCCATCTCAGCACTATTGAAATTAAACAAAACCCTAACCTTATTCATCAGATCCGAGCTTTGAAAAATCAACTCAGTTGAACCCAGCTCAACAACTCCATTCGCTGATGGGATACACACCAAAGTCTGCAACCCAAAAACTTGACCCTGCCTAGCTCGCTCACAAGGCGATGCAGATAACCGGTCTGTCCCAGCAACCCAGACCGGAGTCCCATTGAAAAAAGCTTGACCCGGTAACCCACCTCCATTAACAAACGACTGAGTCATAGAGACGAGAAAGAACCACTCAGTATCAGTGACTTCTTCATCAACCGCATCGTCGGTGACAGAAGTAGGACCTGAGATCAGCGAATTGAGTTCACGGAGCACCTTTTTACGGTGCTCCTGCTCCATAGCTGAGGAACTTGAACCCTTAGATTTGCCTTTGCCTTTATCCTCCTCTCCTTTATAGTACCCATCACCCCAACCCAAAACAGAAGCACCAGAGTAATCATAAGAGGATTGCCAAAAGATAGCATAGGTCCAGCTCTCTCTAGCCCCTTCAATCAACGCCAGGAGACGCTGCTGAAGGGTTTCTTGATTAAAGAGAGGCTGAGATAGATTGAAGGCAGTAGTCCTATTATTAGGATCGGCGTTGGGTGGAGCAGGGGTAGAAGTGGAAGCAGCCGATTGAGGCGGCGGCCAAAGGGCAGCGAGATCGGAGTTCATGAAGGCTTCCATGACGGATGCGTTGTCATCCGTCCACAAATTCGTTGTCGGTGCAATTCGGTAGTCCGTCATTCCATAAACTGAATCAGATGCTCAGAAAGAAAGAAAATGAAATGAAATTTAGAGAGAGAGAGAGAGTGACATGGGTTCAGTGGTGGAAGAAGATGGGAGGATAATAGATAATTTGGGTTGCATTTGGGTTTGGAATTTATTTGGAGTGAATTTCAGATGAATTTTATTAAGGGTATAATATTATTAAGCCTTGATGTTTGATGTTTCACGTAATTAATTAATTAGTTTTTATATTTTGATAAAATAATTAATTATTTATTAGTTTTGAATTCGATAAATTATTTAATTCTTTCACTTAATTTTTATATTTTTTCTATTAAATTTATAAAAAATTATTAAAATATCTTTATATATATAATAAATATAATTTTAATTTTATTATTTAAAAAATAAAAAAATTCAAATTAATAAAATTATATAATTATATAATAATTATTTAATTATTTAGTTTTATTAATATAAATATTTTTTATTATATATAATAATTTTATAATAATAAATAATTTTATAATTTTATGATATTAAATATAATTATATAAATATTTTTTACTTTTATTAATTTAAATATTTTTTTGTTTTTTAAATAAAAAAATTAAAATTATATTTTATTATATATAGAATGACATTTTAATTATTTTTTATAAATTTAAAAAATATAAAAATTAAGAGATTAATTAATTAATTTTTTAAAAAATTATGAATTAATTAATTAATTATATTAAATTTTAAGAATTAAATAATAATTTATCATTTCATTAATCAGCTGTGTGCGAGAGAGAGAGAGAGAGAGAGTAAAAAACAAAAACCAAAAATAAAAAAGGAAAGGAGTTTCCAGAAAGAGTCGCCGATTAAATCGGGAGTGTCTAAGAAGAATTCGGTAATATAGTATGTGTTTAGCTGATTAGCACCTTGTGAGAGAGAAAGAATGTGTTTTTGTGGCACGTGCGGTGCACGTGGGTTCCTATTGTTGGGTTTTTGTAGATACTGTTTTGACTTTTGACTGAGGGGGTGAGGTGAGAAGTGGAAATATGTGGGTGTTACATTTGCTTTTTGCTATTTTTAGTCATGGGGATAGCCTTAGCAAGGTTATTATGGTGATGATAGAGGGATAGTTTGGTCAAAAGAGTGATCATTTCACATGCATTATGCAAAAATATCAATTTTTTAAAAAATTTAATTCGTTTTATATTAATCATTAAATATTATATAAATTTCACTTTTTATTTGTTTTATTTGCTGATATTAGAGTCGTACTTGAATTTACATCTCATCAAGGACTAATATTTAATTCAGATCTAAATTTTATCCCAAAGCTCAATATCAGTCTCATACATCAAAATTATCCAATTACTTTTATTTTTCATTTTTGTTCTAATTAAAGATATGTCAGTCAATTAATATTAACAGAAGTTAATAAAATTGGTAAAGTTAAATAAAATTTTTCACCTCTATCAATATCACCTCCATCAATAAAATTTATAAAGTTAAATCAAATTATTAATATTAAATAAAATAAGAAAATTATAATTTTTGAAGACTATAAATTATTAAAATTTAAAAATCAAAATAAGTTATTTTTTTATATTGTTAAAAGCAAGTTAAATTAGTAAAAGTAAATTAATCATATTCAAAAAATTTAGAATATTTTTTTTGTATATTATAGTTAAATACTTACAAATAAAATAAAAACTATATTTTATTTTTCTCACAATATTTTTTAAAAATAAATAAATACATAGTTTTCAATGATTATCAAAAATATTAATATTAACGGCCCATTTAAAATATATGAATCACAAATGTGTAAATTAATTCCACTTCAAATTCATTTCCAAATGAATTTTCATATTTGGAAATACACAATTTCAAATATAGAATTTAATTTAATTTTATATTTTTGTATTTAGAATAAATTTAGAATTAAATTATTTTTATTCTTATTTTTTAAAATACCTAATATAATAAATATAATTATAAAAATAAAATAATTAAAAAATTATTATATTTTGATTATATTTATAATTAATATTTAATTTATAAAATATAATAAAAATTAGGTAGTGTTTGATAACACTATTCAACACTTAAAATTAAAATTTTCAGCACTTAATCGTTTTAAATTTATTTGATAACTATATCTTAAAAGTCTAAATTAAATATAAAAAATCACTTAAAATGATAAGTCAAAATTTTTAATTTAAAATTTATACTGAATACAATAAGTGATTAAATTTTTAAATATTTTTATTATTTAAAAATTATATCACTTATTTTATTCAGCACTTAAAATTCAGAAATTAAATTTTTAGCACTTAATTTTCAGTTTTACCAAATATCACCTTAGTTAGAAGAAAAATAAGTAAAAAAATAAAGAGAGAGAGAATAGTAAGAGAAGAGAGTGTATGTAGTAAAAAGAGAAAGAAAGAGCGCATAAAAAATAAAAAGAAAAATAGTATTATTATCCATAATATTTGATTTATTAGTTTTGTAGAATTCATTTAATTGGAAATTCCACCTATTAATTGAATTCGATTTAGTTACATTTAATTTCATGAAATTGAATTCGTAAAATTGAAATGAATATTTTTTAATGTTTAAAATACAAAAAATTTTCAAAATGTAAAATTTGAAATAAATTTCACAAATGGGATGTAACTAATTTTTTCTAAGAGCTACAAATAAAATTAGACATCTTAATTTTTTTAATAAAATTAAGTAAAATAAATATGAAAAATAATAAGTTAATAATATAAAAAAAATATATGAGAAACATTGAAATTTCAAATTAGATGTATTATTTAATATTTTATTTTAAGTTAATAATTTTTTAATTTTTAATATAATTTTTAAAATTTTATTATTAATTGATATTATTAATTGATATGATGAAACTAGTAAATACTATATTTTAATTATTATATATTTATAAAAATAAATATTTTATTTAAAAATTATATATGAAAACTTATATAAAATGAAAGAATATAATTATAATTAATAAAAATATTTTTAAATGTATAAGTCATGAGCATTAAGTAAAAATGTAATTTTGTCAAATAAAAAATTACAAATAATTTTCTCAAATAATTTATGATATGACAACATCGTTGATCTAAAATTGAGAATTTTACTATAATTATTAAATGGATAGAATTATAATAAGCCATTTTTGTGTTATACAAATATGACATGTCATATATTTATAATACTATAAATCAATTAGTTTTACTTCAATAATATCATAATCATTTTCTAAATTTATGAAATTATATATTTAACCTGATTCGAAACCTAATTAATTTAAATAAAATTACATAAAAGGATCTTTAATTTAACATAATAGCAATTATAATTTTAAAATCTGAATTGAATTTCTTAGCAGTGACCTTAGATCAAATGATGGATATTTTATGAAATGTTCAATTATTTATAACATATATAACATCTAGATAAAGATCTTTACTCATATTCCCAAAATAAAGCAAATTTTAATTTCTATTTTTTATTTGAATCTCTACTATATTTTACAGAAAAAACCATAGATATACCTTATTTAAGACTTTGGTGGATTCTTTTTGTTATTTTAGGGGGTAAATTTTAAATTTTTTATGATTTTATTTTGTTGCACAATATATATAGATATATGAATTCGATTTTTTTTTTTTTTAAATTTACCACGCTTGAGAATTTCCTAACCTAAGAAAAAAAAAAAAAAAAAGTGGAGACATAACTTTAACTTTAACTTTGTAGCTGTGGATCATTATAAGCACTAATCAATAATTAAATCAATAAAAATATTTGAATCATTTATAGTGCACTTAATTTATAAATAAATTTAAATTTAAATTTATAATTATTATATTATTTATTTTTAATTTTAATAATTATAAATAATAATTAAAATTATAAATGAGCGATCTGACAATTATAAATACATATTTATTTATAATCTAGTTGTAATATTGAGAGAATCAAAATATATATAATTATTCAAAGTTTGGTAATTAATTATTGATTAAATTACCTGATTTTAGCCTTTTTAGGTAGATGAGGTCACGTTAATCAACCGCAAAAACACAAAAAATAAGGGTGACGTTAACGTACATTGTCTTAGTTCATTTCTCCAAATCCATTGCATCCTAAGAAGATAGATTATTACATTGTACCTAAAAAAAAATCATTTCATTACTAAAAAAAGTCCCATCAATAATCCCTATGGGCGGCATTGAATTTTTTTATTATTATTTTTTTGTATGTTATGTTTTGTTTAGATTCTTGAATTTGATTTAAAATTTATGATTTGAAACATTGATTTTTTTTATAAATGATTTGAAATATTGAATTTAAAACAATGTAAAGTGTAATTGAAATAACACATATTTATTTTTATAGATTTCTTTCAAAATTAAATTCTTAAATATTTAAGAAATCCCAACAATTGATTTTGTTGAAATCCAAATGTAACATTCAAATTTATAAATAAAAGCACATCATTATCATTTTATTCTAATTTAATTATGTATTTAGAGTTGGTCTAATTAATATGAACTGTTTGGTTTAACTATTTGTGGTAACTAATAATTGTTTGGTGGAAAACTATAACTTAATGAATGTTAATCGATAGATAAAAATTTAATATGTTACTATTCAAATGTAAAATGATTGTTAGACAGTATAATTATTTTAACATGTATACATATTATAAATATATATTATTGACGATTTTAATATGTTATAAAATTAAAAAAATATTAATTCAGTAAATTATAATTAATTTTTTTTTATATTTATAATTTTTTTATAAATATAATTATAGTAGTTTTTTTCAAATATTATAAATAATATTTTAATAATTATTTATCATTTTTAAAGAATTATAAAATAATGATAAAATATAAAATATTAATTTGACAAAAATTAATTTTATTATTAACAATTCTTTATGGATAATATAGTCAAAATATAATATAAGTAATAAGTTGATAGGAAAATTTTTCAAAATATAGTTTTTTAAATCAATATTTCTTGGGTATCTAACAATTATTTTTTTAGTTTATCAAACAAATTGAATTAATTGTGGGAAGTTACAAATTATCAATTAACTCCCATGTTCTAATCATAATTTTAAAAAAAAAAAGTATTTCACTCAAAAATTATTTTTCTCAACAATATTTAAAATGGTGCTTTTTCAAAAAAATATTTTCAATCTCAATGAAAAAAAATGAGAATAGGAGAAGTATATATAATAAATGTGATATATATATATCTATATTGAATTTGCAGGTACAGAAATGATAAAATCCTTTTTTATTAGACTAAATAAAGATCTATGATAGAGATGAAAGAAGATAGATACCGGAAAGAAAGAAAAAAAAAAAAAAAAAAAGTACTGAGTATATGTGTTGTTCAAATAATTAATTGTGTATTTCAATTTTGATTATAAAATTCTTTTTACTGTGAAAAATAGTAATTAATTTTAAAGTTCATTTTTCCAAAAAAAAAAATATTGGAAAAATTGTACTCCATTTCCTTGTAGGAAATAAATCTATTCCATTTCCTACTCACTGCCTAACTAAGAAATCTTTTTTTTAAATAGCCAAACCTAAATATGTGCCGAGGCCGTAGCTATAGTCGATGGTTTGCATTGCAATTAGCAAAGGATTGCATTTTGGCAAAGGTGGAGATTGAAAGTGATAACCAGGTGGTTGTGCTCGCAATTAAAAGAAAAGTATAAATTTTTTTACAATTAGGATTATGTTTATTTCGCGAAAAATAATTTGTATTTGAATATTTTTTAAAAAAATTAATTTTCTGTTATTTAATTATAATATTAAAAATTAGTTAAAAAATATTTAAAAATTCAATTTATAAGACTATAAATATATTTAAACTTATAAAAATTTTATATTTTTAAAATTTTATTGTTAAATATGAGAAAAAATGCATAAAAATGATAAATATGGTGATCGCCGGTGACCGGTAGTGATCATCAATGGTCTCCGATAGTAAGTATCGGTGATCAACGAATTAATAAATTTGTATTTATATATTTTTCTTTCATTATAATGAGTTTATCAAAATCCAAAAATTGACTTCCCGTTTTGTAAAGATAAAGTTATTTTTCTTAAAATTGATTTAATTTTTCATTGACTGAAAAAATATTTTTCGTTAACTATTTTTTCAAAGTGTTCCAAACGTCATAAAATGAGGAAAAAAAATTTCACGAAACAACCGAAGCCTAGGATTAATTGTAGTTGATATTTTAGCTTCTTTAAATAATTTTATTTCAATTTCTTTTAATTATGTTTTTAGGAAAGCCAATATGGTTGCTCATCATATTGCGAGAATTGCTTTTTCAAACTCTTTTGATAAACTGATTTGAATGGAAAGAGGTTTCATCTTGTATTGATATATTTTTTTTCTCGATAAATCAGAAAGCCCTTTATTAGAAGAGAAGAAAGTTAGAAGAGAAGAAATGACTGATAGAAATAGACACAATGTATATATAATAATTGTTAGAAAGCGTCAACAAAATTATATATATATATATATATAATAAACGAAGCGAAGTCACGGCTTCGTCACTAGGCAAGCAAAGACGAATTGAAACTATCGAGGAAAATAGTTAGCCTTGAGTGATGAGTCGAAGAGGAGTCTCGATAAAAGAATGATGAGGCGAAGTCGAACGATGAGAACTATTATCTACTAAAGTGGCAAAGTCGAGTGAGGTGAACTTTGATGAAGTGAGGCGTGCGAGTCAAAGCAAACAACTATGTGGTACTTTCAAATAATAACAAATATAATATAATGAATTGAGGCCTATTTTCACACAGTTTCCTTAAAAAAGATTTGTCCCTCACCATGGTACTTTGAGGTTGATTCGACATCTGTCACTCAGGATACAACAATAACCAAGTAATTTTGAGCACCACAAAATTACTTTTCTACTAAATAGAATTGTGCTTGAAATCATCACTAGAAAAGAAAGACTCTAGAGAGTTTTTACAATCTTTTTACACTCATTGAACACTAATCAGAATCTCTATATATAGAGAGTGGAAAAAGGACAATAAAAGCACAATAAGAATAATAAAATATAGTCATTAAAAGACTGTTACAAAATTAAAGGAAATGGTTACAAAACTAATAAATTTTCATTCAAATGTTAAAAAGTTTTACAAGTACGTTTTCCAACAATCCCCCACATGAATGAAAATTGATAAACAAAATTCTGGTGATAAAATTATGTAGTCAATTCCTGCATAAGATAGATAGGTGTAATCCTTTGAACATTCCCTTGTGTTTACTAGTTGACCAGTAGATGCGATATCTTTGAATTATTTTGCCATTTGTGTAAACGATGATATACCTCACACATGAACCTTCCTAACACAGTTATGTTCTCACTATTATGTTCGTTTTGGCCCTGAACATACGCTTGGTTCTGTGAGAGTTTCTAAGAATTGAGCCCCCATAATTCCTTTCAAAATGGCCCCACTTCTCTCTCACATAGGTGATCTCTTCAAGAGTAACTCGTATTACTCCACTTGGATTTTCAAAGCAATAGGATCATTAAAAGCATCTCTTATCCTCTTCCTTACGGGCATCACTATTTTCATCTCAAGAATGAACAGGAGTATAAACCCCCACAGTGATCTAACTAAGTTTTTACAATTAGGTTGTCCATTTGAACCTAGATCTTGGGATCTTCAGTCAATTAGGTTGGGTTTTCCTTTGCACTAACTTATTCCTTCATGGGCTTTAGTCCCATTCCCTTTATGACTTACAAACTAACTCTTTATTTAACCTTTTGGTTAGCAGATCCGCAATATTATCCTTTGATTTTATATAATCAATAGTGATAATTCCAGTTGAGAGTAGTTGTTTAATGGTATTATGTCTACGACGTATATGTCTTGACTTACCATTATACATATTACTTTGTGCTCTTCGAATTGTAGATTGACTATCATAATGAATGAAAATTGGTGGCACTAGCCTTTCCCACTTTGGAATATCCTCTAAAAAATGATGAAGCCATTCAACTTCCTCGCTACATTTGTCCAAGGTAATAAACTCAGATTCCATTGTGGATCTGGCTATAACAGTTTATTTAGAGGATTTCTAAGCCACAACTGCACCTGCTAGTGTGAACACATATCCACTAGTAGACTTTGAGTCTTTAATATCAGTGATCTAGGTTGCATCACTATGGCCTTCTAGGACAGCTAGATATCTAGTATAATGCAGCCTATAATCACGAGTATATCATACGTACCTAAATAGTCTTACTATCCCCTTTTAGTGGTCAGTTCCTGGATTACTCATGTATCGAATCAGTTTACTTACAATGTAAGCAATATATGGTCTTGTACAGCTCATTAAGTACATGAGACTGCCTATCACTCTAGCATATTCCACTTGAGATATACTCTCACCTCTATTCTTGGATAGATGGAAACTCAAATCTAATGGGGTTCTAGCCATACTTGAATCATTCTTATTGAATTTCTTAAGTATTTTGTCATCATAGTGTGTTTGACTTAATGTGAGTCCGTATGACCTTCTTGAGATTTTTATTCCTAAGATCACATCTATTAGTCCCATATCCTTCATATCAAACCTTGAATTTAACATATTCTTGGTAGACTTTATCACGTTATCATTACTACCAACAATGAGCATGTCATCAATATATAGACATAGTATGACATAGCCATCACTAGTGTCCTTAACATAGTCACATTTATCACATTCATTGATTTTGAATCCATTTGCTAGCATAGCACTATCAAATTTTTCATGCCATTGTTTTGGTGCTTGTTTTAAGCCATATAGAAACTTAACTAATTTGCACACCTTATTCTCTTATCCTATGACAATGAAGCCCTCAGGTTGTATCATGTAGATTTCCTCATCCAATTCTTCAGGAAAACAGTCTTTACATCCATTTGATGTATTTCAAGATTTCACAATGCAGCGATAGCTATGATCATCTTAATGGAGTTTATCCTTGTTACAAGAGAATATGTATCAAAGTAATCTAGGCCTTCCTTTTGTTTGTAACCTTTAATTACAAGCCTAGTCTTATATTTATCAATTGAACCATATGCTTTCATCTTCCTTTTGAAGATCCACTGGGATCCTAGTGGTTTACATCCTGGAGGTATATCCACTAATTCCCATGTATGATTTTGCATGATGAAATCCACTTCACTTTTAATGGCATATTTCCACAAAGAACCTTTTGAAGAGCTCACTGCTTCTTCGTAAGTTTGTGGCTCAACTTCGAGCAAATAAGTTAGAAAATCTGGACTAAAAGATTTTCCTACTCTTACTCTTTTACTTTGTCTTAGTTCATTTTCGTTTTCATGTCCTCGTTCTTGGTCCTGACTATCATCTTGTATAGTCTCAGGCATTCGTTTAGATGAACTAAACTCTGTTTTTGAACAAGCGAGGACGAACTCGTACCCCATGTTGGTTCAAGCGAAGACGAACCATGTGTTTGTTCAGGTGAGGATGAACTCTGTGTTCATTCAAGTGAGGATGTGATAAGTGTATGATTAATGATAATTTACCCCTATTCTTTAATTCAATTCATTGTTAAATTGAGTTTAATTTGTTTGTTGAAGTGATTTTTCAGAATAAGTTTCACACTAATAAGAATCGGAGTTAAGACTAGAGTTTTCAGAGTTAGAAAGCAGTTA
>CATKHJ010876051.1:0-25933 GCA_949750685.1 Vernicia montana
AGTTAAATCATCACATGATTTTTTTAGTAAATTTCATATATACATACACAGTTCAACTTACAATTTATCACCTTAATTAATAGTCTTCTTTCCATCATACACCACAATATATGCACATTCACATATCTTGATATATACTTAGGCACTCTCCTTTAGATCAAACCGTTTTTATCACTTCACATCTAGAATGCATATTGGATTCACATATTTTACTTTAGAGTGTATTCTAATCTTTTATATACATATTTTGATCATATACACATATCTAATCTAAATCATCTTACTTATCACACATTATTTAACATTTGTCACTTGTTACATATATCTTGAGCTTTTGTACATATACTTATGAATGAATAGAACAATGATCATGCGAGCATATGAAACACCATACTCTTTAGTATGTACATAAAAATATATAAGGTAGTAGACAAGTGAACACTCAAGGAAAAGAAAGTGAAAACTTATGAAATAATATTCTAAAACTTATATAACCTATGAAGATATGGATCAATAGTAATTTAGCAAAAATCAGATGGTCTGGAGAGGATGGGCTCCTCACATCACGTTGCATGATATAAATATAAATAGGGCATAGGCTTCTTTTGAGCAATACCCTTCACATCACATGATAAGTCATAAAACTGATCAGGTTTTATGGCTAGGACCACCCCTCCTAGCTGAGGTTCGGATATTTTACCCTATCCATTGGTACCCATGTGCACATAGTCTGATGTATTACCAACATCAGTCGGGGATTTCTGCTGAAGATTCGGAATTGTTTAAATCAATGTTCAAATGACATATCAAGTACAATGTCACATGATTCCCTTATAGATGGATTTTTATGAATCAATAATTCTCATTTAGAGATATCAATGAACTTGTAATCATAATAACAATGATTCATTGTAGAAGTTTCAATGACACATCAAGTGAAATTCAATGAACATTATAGGATCTCATGAAACAAATGACAAGTGATTCCATTGAACACATATCGATTAACAATAGTTTATGAAAATGGACAATTGGAATAGAACTTCAATAGACAAATCAATGAGCAAGTAGAGGGATATCAATTGATAGATGAATTTACAATTACTTGGACTTTTATCAAATGAATATTTTATGCTTTAGGTGGTTTACAAAGAAATTTTGTTCAAGAACTCAAAACACAATAAATAACAGTATATTTTTCACTCACCTCATTCAAATAACACTTATATTATCATGAATTCTTCTTTCACATCTCATAATATCATTGATCCACATCATGCCTTTCATTACTCTCTTGGTCTCCTCTAAAGTCTACAATCAATGAATTACACATAAATAAACTCAATTAATACTTATCTTAACTTAAATTTGTAAATAGCTTCATCCAATAGCCTAATATTAACTTAGATTCAATATAACTCTAACTCCTTTCTATCTAATATTCATCAATAATACACATCAAATATCTCAAATAAGCTAATTAATCCATATACAAGTTCATTTACTCATCAAATCTCACTTAATTCAATACAAGAATTCATATATTCTTAACTTTACCCATTTGCTATCTTACTATCAAATTCACAATTGATATCATAATCAAGTTAATTAACCATATAAAAATCTATTTCTCTTCAATTCTCATCTTAAAACTCAACTTACAACTTAATAAATATACAAATCTAACTTAAAATTAACAAAGAAGCTTCAAGGATTTCTTACCTCTATATGATGAATATTGAAATAAATAGATTTGATCTTTGTTTTCTTGAAGAAATTTACAAGTTTTTGGTGTTAGAAATGGTTGGAGATGAAAAAGAAAGAGAAAGAATGAAGAAGATGAAGATGAAAGAGTGTTCTTTGATCAATCTTTGGTAGGTAAGTCATATATATCCATTTGGAGGTTGTTGGGCATTAAATGCTCTCACTTTTTCTCCTGAAACTAAGCCACGGCCGTGGCTCACATGGTGGGGGCCGTGACTTTTACACATAATTGAAATTGCCATTTTCAGTTTGTCCACGGGCGTGCTCCCGAGCGTGGCCTTAAAATTATAGGATGTTATTCCACTATTTTCACCATACCTCTTGTTATATTTATCCAAATGACTTGATTATTTTTTTACTTAAACTAGACACATAAGGCTACAATATATACAAAATTCAGTTCAAAATATGAACTATACAATTTATGGTGAATTTGTAAAAATTTCACTATTTCTGCCTAAATTTAGTCTGAGCAGTATCCACAATTTTTATTATATCTTCACACGTACACGCTCAATTGCAAAACTGATTTAATGTTAATTAATTTACATATAAAAAAATATTTTTCATGTTGAACACTTTATCCAATTCAGCCTCTAAGGTCATCAAGTAAATGCATAATCTCGGACTTCCTATCGAAATAGCAATTTGAGTCAGTCCTAATCCAAGAATAATATATCCTCACACACCTCATATTTTGCAAAACTGATTTATAGGCATTTATATGAGATATAACTCTACAATTTTTTATGTTTTATACTTTCCTTAATTCTCCCTTTAAATCCACGAAAATATAGGCACAAGCTTCTGACCCGATAACAAGATTACATGAATTTTGAATTTAACTCTTTCAATTTAAGTTTCTTTCATAATTCTAATAAATTATACTCACTCCTTCATCGCAATTCTTGGTGTTCATCTAATTTAAATGCGAAAAATTCATATTCAAACTTATGGCTTGGTACTTAACATATAATTTTCATCCATACTCTTTACAATAAAGTTAATATGTAGTTGGAGTATTATAGTGGCAGAGCAAAAATTACTAACATGGAGCCGATTTGGCATCTAAGTAAGCTGTGAATGGTTATATGGCATGCCACATCAGTCTCTCAGGCTTGAATTCCGACCAGTGATCTCTATGTGAAAATTTTTTAAAATTTTAGGTACTTTCTGGCAAAAAAATTATTTTCTTTTGTGATCACATTGAAAAATCACTAAAGTTTAGTGATTTTTAGTGCTATTTACTACTTTCTTTTATTTTTATCCCTTTAACTCTAAGAAATTTTATAAGTGACCTCTTAACTCTACAATTTTTTTTTTTTTAATTTTATACCTATTATTTTTATTTTTTTTTAAATTTGTCCCCCAAAATTTGTATTTTTTTCATATTTCTCTCTAAATTTTTATTTTTATCCATCTAATTCTAAGAATTTTTATAATTATACTTTTATATTTATATAACCCTATAAAAAAATTGATGCTGTAAATTTTACTTCTCCTCAACTAAAATCTTAGGTCTGCCACTGATTTCACCATACAAAATATCTCATATCATACAAGAATATTCTCATATATGGTGTGATTTTATTTCATGGGAGGGAGATTCACATAAACCAGGCCTAGACAAAAAAAAAATTTGGAGGTTGAAGGGCTGGGGGCTTGGCATAAGACCTCTAATAATTAAGTTAGTCTCTTAGGAGCTGGAAAGGCAGTAAAAGAAAGAGTTGAGAAGATAAGGATACCATTTGTAGGTTTCCCTAAATGAACATGTATCATCTCCATTAATGTTGTGCACATTGTGCTAAGTTTGCTAAAATCATCATATGTGTCAACTCATAAGAGTGTGTGTAAGGAACCTTCTTAGTATACCTACTTGAACATGACCAAGAGTTGGAGTGAAGGACTGCTTGTCCGATTAAGTTCTGATAATGGCTAAGCTTTCCGCTTTTGAGCTTGTGCTAAGCAAAAGGTAATGATCAATGGTGTGAGGAAGGGTTGATAGATTTTCTTTGATCATTCCATATGTGCTAAGAAAAGAAATGGTTTGATAAAACTAAAAATTGTAAGGAATATGTAAAGCTACCCAATAATGTGAAGATGAAAATTGAAGATATTTGTAGAGTTAAAATTGAATTGTATGATGGTAATGTGAAAGACAATTGATCTACGTACAGGTAATATAAAACTCTAATAACATATTAAAGTATATGGTTTGAAGGTGCAGAAGGTTGTATGAGCATCAATATGCAAATGGTATCAGAGTTTTGACCTGATCTAATTGAGGCTCAAACGTGACTTGATCAATCCAACAACACTTGCAGTATATTATTATTCCGATATATATGTATTGCTAAGTGGGTGTATTTTAGGTTTAGAATTTTTGTTGTACCCTTATCTTTGATTACTCTTTAACTTCATACTCCTACTATTTAGTTTAATTTTATTGAAGTTATTTTTAGTTCAACAAAATAAAAAATAAATAAATAAAGGAATATACTGGTTTTAAGCAATATGAGATATATATGATATCAATTAATTATGGAAACTCTCATATATAAACTACAAGTGAAAAACTATAACCTTGCGATCCCTGATGTTTTCTAGGAATAGCCATGGTCAAGTTTGAGATGAACTTTGCAAAATCTGAACTTGATTCACTGCAAAATAATAATACATATCTCACCACTTTGCTTCACTTTGAATTGGGTCGAGCAATTAAGTATTTATTTTTCATTTTTTAAATATCTATTTTTTTTTTCTCTTTAAAAAATAATTTTAGATTTATTTTCATGTATATATGTTCACTTGTATATATTTTCTACATATTCATACAATATAATTTATTTTTTAAAAAATGCAATATAAATTTCAAAAAAAAGATAAATTAAATATATATTATTTGAAATTTTCAAATAAATGTGATGTGGAGGGAGCCATTTTCAAATATATATAAAAATTTTAAAGCTTTTCTTTGACAAATTAATTTAAAAAGGTATAATAATCCAACCTAAAACTCATCAAATTTAATTATCTAAAATTTTTTAAGAGAATCAACACAATATATTCCAATTTATCCATAATCTGAATTGACTCAATCCATTTAGAACTTCTAATTGAAATATTTTTTCTAATTAAAAATTTAAAACATAATCTCAACAAATGTTAGCTTGTACTTATTCACACTTCAAAGCTCAAATTCAGTGTCTACGCTTCAAGTCCAATGAACTGTCTTATTTGTATTGTATATGTTAATTTGTGATGAAAATTTGGAGAAATCTCCCAAAGATTCAATTGACCTCGAATTTTATCTAGTATTTTGCGTTGACAAATTCTAGTACTTCCTCTCCATGAGAAGACAACTTATAATTAAAATTCTTGTTTGATATTTGATAATTGAATAAAAGAAATCATATGATTATTATCACAAGAAAAACTTTTTGTTTTACGAAAGATTTATATGATAAAAATATACGAATAATTTTAATTAGTGAGTTTAAAAAAATCGTGTTTCATTACAAATATTATTATCTAAGTCTTTTTATTTTTATTTTTTTTTTCTTTACCAATTCGATAATTCACTTGTGAATTATTTCGTTTAAATCATATATATATATATATATATATATATATATATATATATATTGTTAGTATGAATAAGGCTTCTCTTCAAAGTTTACAATTATGTCTCTATGTGCACTGTCTAAGATTTCTCTGTTCATCTCCAAAATCTACAATTATGTCTTTATGTGTACCGTTTAAGACTTTTCTGTCAACACAGCTAGCACCTCTCCACATGGTTTCCAGATAATTATGTATGTAATCACGTTCAAATAGTAGTTTTGTAATCCTAGCAATTCTTGTACATTAAACACAATTCATTAATACTATTTATCAGTTCATCATGTAATCTTTTATATATATATATATATACTATTGTCACCATTGAGAGACTAAAGTTAATTAAAAGGAAAAATGATTTAAGTGAATTTATTAAAATATGCAACTATAATAAAAATATAACAAATTTGAAAGATGATTAGTTTACGACCAACGTGATGAATCGAACTCTTTATGAATTGAACTTGAGCTTGCAAGATTAACAAACATTATTAAATGGATCAAGCCTTAGCTTGATAAGTAGAGATGTCAAAACGTGTTGATGGATTGTGTTCGTATCAGGTTGACCTACTCAGGTGACACAATTATGGTCGACATGAACATGACTAATTTATTAATCGTATCACCCTAATTCGATACGAAAATTAAACGGGTTACACGAATACTGTGTAACCCGTTTATTTAATTGGATCATATATAGGTCATGAATCCGAAACAACTCATTTAACCTGTATAATATTTATTATCTAAAAATTGTAATATATTTATTACAGAAATTAATTGTAATATTGTCCATAAATCAAATCATGATTACAATTGTAAATTCATTAAAAATTTCATATTTTATATGTTTTTCAAACATTCAAACAAGTACTTTCATATCTTATATGTTTTTCAAACATTCAAGAAAATACCATCAAACAAACATAAATAAAATTTTGTTTATCTTTAAATTTTTTGTCATTTTGTTTGTCTCTTCCAATGCAATATAAATGACTATTGTAACCTTTAATATTATTAAAAAATATGTGGGTTATAAATGGGTTGGGTCGAGTTGACACGACTCAACACGACACATGAAATTAAACGGGTTGAAACAGATTAGTGGGTTAACCAGTTACACGACTCGTTTAAGTAGTGTCATAAACGGGTCAACCCGTTTACTGACACGGACCTGCTAAATCTCAACCCTAACACGAAAATTTTCCTTGTTTGGCGAATCGGGTTAGCGTGTCATGACCCTTTTTGACACCCCTATTGACAAGAACTTTCTAATGCTTAAGTTAGAAGCTGTGGAGTTAGAAATCCTTAAATAGAAAGATAGAATTTCTCCTTTGCTCTTACAAAGTCTTTTTAGTGATAGAAAGAAGGTAAGAGGATCCATGATCAGATACTTGAAAATGATGATTTGTCTTCTCTTTTATACTTGCTTGAATTCACTATTGGGTGATGGCATGTTTGCGTGTGGTAACATGCCAAGGGCAATGATAAAGTAATCTAACTTGATGAGACAGGTGCTCATCCTAATTTCAACGTTTTTCGACACCATACATGTATTTAGCAACTATTAGAGCAGCGACACCACTTTTTGCAGGGTAAGGAGTGCCGCACCAAGTATGTTTTATCCTAACGTGTCTTGCCTTACGTGTTCGATAAGTAACAGCTGCTACAATATTCTACTCAGTGTCCCTTGGACGAGTCGAGTCGATGAGCTCAAAAGAAAAGTAGAGCTTTAGTCTGATTGTGAGTCCCCGAGGACAAGCTAGTGCCTCGTCAAATGAGTTATGAGCTTCTATGACGAGGATGAAGACGAGTTCTTGAGAGCGAGCCGACTTGCCAACTGGATTCATACTTCAAGTCTATAAGTAGCAGTTTCTTAGATGCGTTATAATTAATTTATTTTGGTAATATTTTAATTTAAAGGTAAATTTTTAGTGACCCTTTTATAATTTTCTTTTTAATTTAAAGGCAAATTTTTGGTAATTACTTAATAATTTTTTTGATGATATAATTACTTTATAATTTAACTGTTGTTTAGTTGTCAAATTATTCAAACACTTCACAATTAAACATTTTATAATCAATTATTACTACCATTTCCACATTAAATCATCCAAATCCTAAAATGGATTTTTTTTTTTTTTTTAAATGGGTTGAGTATAAAACAAAATAGCACTTAATTAAGGAAGGTGCTTTTTACCCACTGTGAGGGACTAATGTTCAGCCTAGTACATTAAGAGGAAGGTGGCAATAATATAAGAACGAATAAAGAAATTACTTAAGAGTTAGAGGGTATCTAAAATCATTTTATGGCCAAACTTAAAACTTTTCTTTGAACAAAAATTTAAAACATTTATTTCATATATTAGCAATATAATATAGTTATTTAACATCATTATTTTATATTTTAAAATAAAATATTTAATATTAAATTTTTTTTATTATAATTCATGGAAATCACTATAAGTTAAAAAAAAAAATCAGAATATTAGAAATCACAACTTAATTATTATTTTTTGATATGTATATATGTGTTTTTGTTAATAAAAGTAGTCGCATGGTTGTGCTTTGTACGAGCAAGTGTTGATCATAGTTTTTTATTTGACTTATATTTTCTTAAAATATTTTAACATATATTAATTATTATTATATATAGGCTAGTTAAAAAATAATAAAAAATATATTATACATATTAATTTGTATAATTTTTAGTTGGGATATATAAAAGAACAATGACTTAGAAAAAATTTATGAGATAATTTCATATAAATTTAATATTTTATGAGGTGATTTTATATAAATTTTATTTTTTTAGAGAGTTACAAAAAATTTATAAATAAGTTTTGAATTAAGTTTTTATTATATATATAAGTGTATTTGTTTCTGAATTTTTTTTATTTATTACTCGAGTTATAAAGGGATATTTCATAAAAAAAAAAAATATTAAAATGAGATATTAAAATATATGTTTTTACAATATATATTTTGTGAAAAATTAATTATATTTTAATGTGTGAAAATATTTTTATTTTTATTTTAATTATTCTTGACTTTGTGTGAATGTGTAATTGTGCATGGCTATTTGGCTAGGCATCTCTTATGCAGTTCCAATGTGTATTGGTTTTTTCTTCCATAAGATAAGAGGTGCAGAATTTACAGAAAAAGATGTAAGCATGTTTTTTAAATAAACTTTTTTTTTTTTTTGATAAATAAAAAATAAATACATATTATTTATTTATAAATAAAAATTAAAAAATTAAAAAAATATAAATACATATTATTTATTTATATATTTATAATACATAAAATTGATAGTCCAATATTCAAATATATATATATACATTAATTTTCACTTTTTGACCTTAGAGTTGATTCTCTGTAAAAATTGTTTGTGGGTGGGTCCTAGTCTACACCATTTCCCTTTCATCTCACAACAAACTGTAGAAGAAGAACAGTACATGGCAAGTCTCCTTCCTCTCTCTCTCTCTCTCTCTCTCTCTCTAAAAATTCCGTATAATTTAACAGCCACCCCCACAGACATAGACGTTGCTTTCCCTATACTTCAAATGGTTGATAAGTAATCTCTTTAAAAAATCTCTTTTATAGAGAGAAACAAACGCGCACACATAGCAGAACTCAGCAACAGCAAAACAGAATCATTGACTGCCATTGAAGAACCTCTTATTAAGCTTTACACATCTCACCTACTCAACCTACTTACCATTCAATTTCAAGTACCTTTTTCAAAATCTTTCTCTAATAAACAAAACCCAATTCGAATTTCGCTTTATTTTATCTGGGTTTGATTGAATTTCGTGCCTTTTTTTTTTACTAAATTTGCTCTCCTTATGGAGCCACCCACTGTAACTGTTGCTAGATCCAGCCCTACGGAACCTGAGTCTGATGATAATGGACTCGATTCTCTTCAATTTGGTGAAGATATTCAGCACTTAATCTCTGTGCCGCCAGAAAATGCCAGTTCTTTCACTGCCCTTCTCGAATTGCCGCCCAATCAGGCTATGGAGCTTCTCCACTCGCCCGATTCGACTCTCAAAACCCGACCCGTTATTGAGTCACATAATCAGAAACAGTATCTACAACCCCACTTCAATGCCGCGAATTTGACCTTTCCTACTAACAGTGGTTTGATTGAGCGAGCTGCAAGATTCTCGGTGTTCGCCGGCGAGAATATGAACAATATAAGCAATAATTCTCCGGAGACAAGCTCAGTGCCGTCGAATTCAAGTGCAAATCTTGAGAAAGTCGTTAAGAGCGAACCGGCTGAGGCGGAATCATACCTGAATCCATCGCAGCCGTTGGTTTCTGATCCGACTACGGTGGAGAACGGAGCGCAGAATCAGAAGCCGGTGAAGAGGAAAGAGAGAGAGAAGAAGGTAGATAAAATTAGGGTTTCAACGGTTTCCCCTTTTAAGTAATTTAGGTTAATTTCACTGCATTAACTAAATATCTTTCAATTATTTGCTAATTAATCTCTTCAATTGAGGGTTTTGTAGGGTAAAGGCTCAACAAAGAAGAGTAAAAGTTCTGCGAATGAGAACTCTGAAGATGCAGAGAAGCTTCCTTACGTTCATGTTCGAGCTCGTCGTGGGCAAGCCACAGATAGCCATAGCTTGGCAGAGAGAGTAATTTCATAATCCCATAATTAACAATTTAATTAATAGCTAATTAATCTTGTTTTTTTTTAAAAAAAAATTATGCAATTAGTGACTAATTATGAAAATTTATGCTGACTGTGACATGAATTTGGGTCATTGTTAGGCGAGGAGAGAGAAGATCAATGCAAGGATGAAGCTACTTCAAGAGCTGGTCCCAGGCTGCAACAAGGTTAGTTGTCATTTAGGTAATTGATTAATTAATCATTGGATTGAGATTTTTAGGAGGTTAGATTATAGTGGGTATCTGTCCAAAATTATCATTAAAAAGTTGCAATTATTTGTTTGGATTATGTGGGTTAATTAACGGTTCTGTCACTTTCACCTTTTTCACAAAAGTGGGTCTTGCTTTTCTCCCAAGAAAAGTGTTGAGCCGGGGTGTCTTGGTGGCAGTCTTGTAATTTCGTTGTCTTTGCAGTTTTTTTTTTTTTTTTTTTTTTCTCCTTTTGATGGAGAAACTTTGTTTTAGCTGATAGGTCCTTTTTGAGGTTAGTTTTGTCATTTGAGGTTATTGCGAGTTTTACCCTGGTAATTTTATCAGTGGAATCTACTATAAGCGTCTTAAAAATCAGCTTTAGATGTATTGACATGGAGGTTGGCTTTAACCCAGAAAATAGTATATGGTAGGTAGATCATTGATGTGCCTTGAAACAATTACCAGACTGATATTTGGTTATTGTATTATTTTACATGCCTAGTTCTCTACTGATCCTTGTTTCTGCAAATGCTGCTATTTGTAATGCTTCTTCCTTTTAATGAAATTTTATCTGTTAAAAAAATAATAATACCTTTAGTCAATTAATATTTGGATTTTGGCAAAAAAAAAATTGATATTTGGATTATCTGGAAGAATAAAGCATTGGAAGCTTGAAATTCAGGCTAGTTTTGTTAAATGACAAGAATACCCATCATGGGCTAATTCCATGAAAATTTATTTGTGGGGAAATGCTAGCTGGATGTGCCTTGGAAAACTTGTTATTCTGTCTGTGTTAGATCAAATGTTTGGGGTCCCATCCCATAGACAGGAAAACTTTGATCTCAATTGGAAAGGTGCATGGTACCAACTTCTCTTGCAAGTTTGGTATCCATCTTTGCTGATGATGAAAAAAGGTTGAGGAAAAATGAGATTGACCAAAACAAGTTCATATGCTAAATTCCTAGACCTAATTTCAAAGGGACATGATGTGATAGTTGATCAACAAATTAATCAACTAAGAGCAAACACGATTCTGATGCTTGCCTTCTTAATGTCCTTTTAGCTCGTTATAGCAAGGAATTTCACACACACAGACATGTATAACATTTTATTTATTACTTTCTAGAAAAAACTGATCCCAGCTAAGACTGAATTTTAAAATCAATTTTCTTTTTTGGGACCACCAATCATAATTTTCTGAAAATTTAGAAGTATGATGCAGGTGTATTTCTATACATTTTATTGATGCCAATTAGTTCAATTTGCTTTGATTATGCATTTACTTGATAGGTTGAGCATGTACAACACAGCAGGCTAGCAGCTGAATATGAGGTTTCAAATCAGTTTGGTGGCTGCCTGCATTTATATAAATTGCAGTGCAACCAATGTGGGGTTTAGTTTTAGGAGAAGTTCTAACAGACATACCCTTCAATGCTTACCATGAGTTGTCCCTTCTATCCAAAAAATATATGCTATAGTCTGCATGTACCTAAACAATTTAAGAGCCACTTGTGGGTACTGGGTGGGTCCCAATATGAAAATGAGGTTCTGGATATGTCAATATAAGGATTTGCTTGGAATTCAGTGTTTGATCTTCATATTCAATTATTCATCTAAGATCTCTCTCTCTTTCTCTCTCTTGCTGGTTGTTGCCACATTGTTTGTCTTTCATGGTGTCAAATTTAAGCAAACTGAAGCTGTAATAGCATGAAAGTTACACCAGTGTAAGGCTGTCGACAAATTTTGTTAACACATGAGAAGGCCTTGTTTTGGCCATTCTTAGATTTGGGTAAACTGTTATCCTATTACAGGAAATTTTGAATAATGATTGCTCTTCATATCAAATGTTCAAGTAAAAATGATCCTTTGCCACATAAGGAGCTGGCTTATTGTACCATTATCAATGAAGGGACTTCTATAAACACAGACTATGCTTATCTTGCTTGGTATGATTAGTTATGAAAGATCTTTGGTTCATGTCTTCATGTGGAGAACTTCTGAATATTAACTATATTCTAGTTTATGCTTTTGATTGAATGAATAGATAAAAGGTTATCTTGTTATGCAGATATCTGGTACAGCGTTGGTATTGGACGAGATCATCAACCATGTACAGTCGCTACAACGCCAAGTGGAGGTCAGACACATATCTGAGGCTGTAACTTTTGTTTTTAATTTTTATATGGAAAATACTTAAAATTCTTGAATTTGAGGAAATTAAGAGGGGGTTAGGGGTTTGTGAATAATGATTGGGTTAGTTATGAAAGGGCTGGGTTGTGGTTCACTTGATTAGTTGTACAGAGAGGTGGGTGCTTCTAAACCTTATGTGTTGCAGTTGTACATTAGCAGCAGGATGTGGCATAACTAATAGTGCATGATAATTCCAGACTAATATGATTTGTTGATTTCTTTGGATGTCTCTTGTGTCATTTGCTCTGTGGAAAAAAAAAATCCATTGTTTTCCCCAGTCAATACCATGGTAGTGAATCAAGTGCATGACAAAACTTCCTCTGCAATGAAACAAAGCTGCTTGAGAATTTGGCAAGCTTCATGCATTTCTGATTATAATGTGATAATACAGTGCCACAATCTTATTCTGGTCAAATGTTTCTTTGGTTTCAGTTCTTATCAATGAGACTTGCGGCAGTTAACCCAAGAATTGATTTCAATCTTGACAGTATATTGGCTGCAGAAGTAAGTATGCCTTTTTCACTTGATTATATTTGTTGTAAGATGGGGATACACTTTTGCTTCTTCTTCTTCTTTCCCCCTTGTTCATGTTGCACATATGCCAAAGTGTAGACCCTGTGTAGCTTCGTGTTGGTGGGCTCTGTTCTTTAAGAGACTACTCCATTACTTCTGCTTGCTTTAAACGCTAGTAATGCTACTGTATTCTTGATTAATATGCTGCATGCAAGTCTAGATTAATTTGCGTACGATAGTACAATTGTACTTGATCATATAGGTGGAAAACAATGTTAATATGTTTGCTACTTGAGATTCCCATCCATTTTTATAGAAGGGACTTTTTCTACTATTGGTATGTGAAAAGCAGTACTCTAATTTGGGCCACACCAATCAATCTGCCCACAGAGTTTTAGCATTCCTCTAGAATGAAGTTGCAACCAAGTAAATGCCTATATCTGTTTGAGTTGTCCTCGAATGGTGGATGCACCTTTAAGGTCCTAGGGACAAAGATCCTCTGTGACTAATCTATGTGCTATTACACAGTATCTAATCATGTTGATTCCTGCAAGGCACAAAAAACCGAAAAAAAAAAAAAAAAAACCATTATGCCATGTGTATGTAGTTATTGCTTATAAAAATGACAGTAATTTTACCCCCACACGACTGAAGACAAATGAATGATACCAAGTATTGTTGTGTGGCATTTTGTAGTTGGTAATTACAGGAACCCCTGGAGCTCAATTGTAGCCATCGAATATGGTGGGCACAGTATCCTTCTGTATTTTCTTGATCAGATTAGCTAATTACCACTGATGATTGATGTTTTTTTATCTTGTTGCTGATAACTTTTAGTTTTTCTATTAAAACTTGCAGAGTGGATCTCTAATGGACAGTAATTTCCCCAGCATGGTTATGCCTCTGATGTGGCCAGAAGCACAA
The DNA here is from genome assembly GCA_949750685.1 of Vernicia montana. NCBI lineage: Eukaryota > Viridiplantae > Streptophyta > Magnoliopsida > Malpighiales > Euphorbiaceae > Vernicia > Vernicia montana. The sequence continues at coordinate 13,882 of CATKHJ010876051.1, forward strand.
GTTAACTGGAACAGACAACAGTATCAACAGCAATGGCATTTTGATGCACTTCATCAGCCAGCTTGGGGAAGAGAAGAGGACAGCTATAACTTCATTACTCCAGAGAACTCCCTTTTGAGTTATGACTCCTCAGCCAATTCAGGTAGATTGCAATTAGCTAATTCCTCCTAAATTTTTCTCCCTGAAAAGTACTCGCATTGGCATGCTTCTTGAATCTTACAAATGGAAAGGAATCCTGGTATCAGATAATGAAATCAAAGAGAAAAGGACTGAGATTTTCTTAAATCTTGAAATTTTTTTTTGTTAAATTGTTTTTGAAATAAACAAATCATGTTTGGATGTGAAGCATACAAGAAATCGATTATGCTAATTTCACCCATTATTACTATCTATTTTCAATTGATATATACGCAGAACTATATTGGATGCAAAAGCTATTTGGTTACTCTAAGTTCTTGTATTTTCCATTGATGAATTGTAAAACGAAACCTCGAGACTAACTGCAAATTGTGCTGGTGTTGCAGCATCTCTGCACTCGAATCAATTGAAAATGGAGCAATGAAAGCGGAATGAAGTGCCACAGATAGCATGTATATAACAAATATTAGCAATTAGCAGCAAGTAGAGGGGAGACCACAACATTCATCGCCGGTTTCCACGTGTTCTATTTATCAGAGTGGGTTGGAGACCTGGAATTCTCTCAATTAGAGATGAGAAGTTTCTCATATATGTTATTCTTATATATATATATATATATTTATACAATTTATATACTAACTTTTGAGAGTCATTCAATCTAATATAATACTTTGAGTTGTGAGATGATTGGTTGATTGATTGATTCATATTGTAGAAACTCAGAATGAACCATCCGTCACTTTTGACTATTATATGGAAGTTGCCTTCTTTTTGTGTTGCAGTGTTTCACCTTTTCTCCAACTGAACTTCTTGTTCCATATCTGCAGTACTTCAGATGAAAATTTCTTTTTCTTAATTTAAGCCCTGGACTTTCCTGTGAAGAACAATTAAATTTAAATGAGAATACAATTTTAATTTAAATAAAAAAAATTAATTAATTAATTGCATAATATAATATAATCATGGATGATGGAGATTCACTGAATAAAATAGATATAGATAGAAATATTTCTGAGATCATTTAAAATTTACAATATCTTATGGCTAATAGTTTAATGATCGATTCCTTATTATTATTTTTTTTTTTTTGCCAGAAGATCGATTCCTTATTTTAAATGAATGAAATATGAACCGAGTAAATTTTTTTTTTTTTTTTAGAATCAAGCTTTGACATTTCCTTCTTTTTAAAAAAATTTCCATTTATGAATACAATCTAAGAAAATTCTTATTTATACTGAGTGTTTAGATTTATTTCATACACCAGTTAAGTGATTTTTTTTATTAAATGAAAAAATATCGATACTTTTTTTTATTTCAATATTATTATTTTATTGAATTAGTATATACATTTAGTGTAGGTAAAAATTTTGAAATTTTTATATAGAGGCAACATTACATGATACGACTCGTGTAATAAACAGTGCGATGCGACTCCAGCTAAGCAGATGAGCTGGTGAAGTGACTGGATTTAGTTCTCCACGTTTGATTAAGTTCTCCACATTTGACAATGACGTGGATAATAAAAAAAATGAAAATTTTGAAAATCCTATAGAGACTCTTAAAAAACAAGACATTAAGAGCTTAGCAGCTATTTCGCTGAGATGGATTTATTTTGGATTGGTTTTTTCGTGTTCTTGAAGGTTTTCTTGTCCTATATAAATTATTTATTAGTTGTAAGCTAGGTTGCACATAAACGAAAATGGAAAATGAGAAAAACAGAAATGTGAAAACGATAATTTCTTAAAACATAAGACACGAAATGTGAGGAAAACGCGTAAATAAAAAAAATATAAAGGTATATTTATAAATATTAATTTTATATATATACAAAAAATATAATTTATAAATATATATTTAATAATTTTCAGTATATATATATATATACTAAAAATAATAAATAATAATAATAATAATAAGGAAAAATGTAGTTGGAAGTGGATATTTTTATTTAGAGGTTGACTTGAGCGAGCTGGTATTTTTTTTTTTTCAACTTGAAAATGGATTTTCATTTATGAAAACGAGTTTTCAACTTTTTCAAATTACGGAAATGTGTCCGAAACGTTTCGGATAAATTTTCAATAAGAAAACGTTTTCGAAATACAACCTCTTAAGAGTTTTCGTACAATATAAATTGTAAGTAGCGGTGAAATTGCATAATTGATTTGGAATCCTCGCACTAATCATTACAGAGGAGCATGAGGTAGAATTTTGAGTTTTTCGTTAAAAAAAGGTATGTATATATTGTTTGCTTATAGAGGATTAGAGATATAAATGAAAAGTCGTGATTCTCTTTCATTTAATTTTCATATTTAATATTTGTGTTTTGTTTCAGAATGTTAATTTAGGATTGACTTAATTCGTTTAATTTTATATGGTTTGATTGCCGATGGGTGGTTTGTTTTAGGTTTAATAACAAAAATTGAACATATATTTGTCTTTTATTGATTGTTGTAGATATAAAAAATTTTAAGTCATGGTCTTGTATGAAGGTATGAACTTTGAGAATGATTCTGAATTTTGAAGTTGTATGATAATTAATTAGTAATTAAGAAAATTATGGCATATTATTTGGGTGGATAAAGAAGTAAGTCACGTAATTGTTGGGAAATTTTATGGGATATTTCACACGCACAATAGAAGCAGAAATAAATAAATAACCCGCAGTAAAGACAATAAGAATTTTACGTGGTTCGGTTTCTCAATAAACCTACATACACGATTCACAAGGGATAATTCACTATATCTCTTATAGTTACAGGATACAATTTTTAGACGGACAAAATTGTAAACTCTCTCTCACACAACACCCAATAACCCAGTACACCCTTTCTCACAGTGAACAAAGATTAAAGAAATGTAGGATAATTTTTGGACGGACAAAAATTATCAAAATCCTCTCACTCACACAAAACTCTCTCTCTCTATTTATGTGATTTTGTATTGTGTATTCCTTCTTGCATGAATTTGCCTTTTATAGGCAAATTCATGCAGCAAGCAAAGTTAAACTTTGTTTGCTCAAAGTCAGTTTTAAGGAGCAAGCAAAGTTTAACTTTGTTTGCTCAATTCGGTGCCAAACTTCTTATTTTTCTTCATCAACCCTTTTTTTTTTTTCCTTTTCTTTGTTAGGTGGGCCCTCCATGTTGGAGGGACCCACTCAACAAATCTCCCCTTCACGACAACATGGAGGACTTCACTATGACTGCAACTCTCTGACAGTCTCTCCCATGAATATGGGTCTCTTCATGCTCCCCCTCGAGTAAGAATCATCTACACTCTGAGTTTTAATGGTCTTTTTAAGAACTGGTTTACAGGGCTCCTCCTTTTTCGCTAATGTGAAATTAGCACTCTGCTTCAAAATTTCACATACCTCAACATTTTTAGAAAACCGAACTCTCTTTGTATTTTTCTAGGTTTTCTTCATTTGACTGTTTCCTGTCTGCAAAAGGGAATGACCATCCAAATAGCAAATATTTTTCCCTTTCTTCCTACTCTGCATTACCAAGCTGCCTCCTCTATATACTTTACATGTTTTTCCAATACCAACATATTTATACCCATGCGACGCTAGCTCTCCTAGCGAAATTATATTTGCTCCTGCACCAGGTACAAATTTCACATTAGAAATATTTTTGACAACACCATTGTAGACTTTCAGGCGAACTCTCCTAACGCCTTCAATCTTTAGCTTCAATCTGTTTCCCATATTGATGTAGTCAAATTCTCCATCAGTATGTAAAGTATTAAACATAGCTTGATCTCTGCAAATGTGCACATCAGAAGCAGAATCTATCACCCAGTTAGAATTGCTGTCACCAGAGCAACTACCAGTATCTTCACCTTGAACTAGGTGAAATTCATCATCAGACTCATCACTGGTTTTGACCGCATTTGAGGAATCACCATCATCGATATTCAGCTTACCCTTCATCTTCTCCTGCAGCTTCTTAAGACTCTTCAAGTCTTCTTTAAGTTTCGGGCAGCGATGTTGTATGTGACTAGTCTCCCCACAATAATAGCACTCCATATTGCTATAGTCTCTCAGCCGAGATTTTGATCTATTTCTTTGATCACCTCTCCTTTTATTTTGATTCCTCTCCCTCTCAGTCCTTTCAACTAGTGCTATGCCTTCACTTTTAGTTGAAGTGCTCTCACCCCTCATCATCCTCTCATTTTCTCTTAACACCGTTGTCACCTCAATCAACTTCAGTGTGATTTTTCCAGCACACACTGTCTGCACCAACGGTTTGTAGGATTTGGGCAATGACGCAAGCAATAGTAATGCCTGCTCCTCATCTTCAACTCTTTCACCAGCATTCAGTAGCTGGCACACTAGCTGATTAAATTTATTAATGTGGTCAGGTTTCCTCCTTCCTCCATCTTGAGCGAATACATCTCCATTTTCATAAACAACCGGTTAGTCAGCGACTTGACGCATAGATCTCCTCTAATTTGTCCCACAACTTCTTTGGTGATGTCTCCTTAATCACTTCAAATTTTGCTTGTGGGGCAAGTGCTAACCGGATGGTACTCACTGCCTTCCTCTGGATAATCTTCCATTCGCTCTCAGTTATACTCGTTGGCTTTACTTCATCCAAAGCCGAATCAAGACCTTGTTGCACCAAAAGGTCCTGAATAGTACTCTGCTATAGAGTAAAATTACCCTTTCCATCAAATAAAGGGGTTGAATATTTAAATGCACTATTCATTTTATCTGAAAAACTCCTCTCTTTTTTTTTTTTTAGATCTCTGTGAATAGTACCTCTGCTACAGTACCGTATGAATAGTACTATATGAACAGTAACCGTACCATGTTATAGTACCTCTGAACAATACCGTATTCTGCTACAGTTCCTTGTTACTATAGTTACTATTGCTTACTGTTACAGTAACAGTAACATGCAAAAATAAATTGTTTTGCGTGATTATTATTCACTTAATTTTTTGATTTTACACCCGTTCTCGAAACAGATTGCACCAAAAAATTTCTCGTATTTTTCTCTTCCTCACAGTATATTTCTTTTCTCAAAATATGATTCTGCCTCGGACAGCAGTCCTACTTTAATCCCAATAAAATTTCTCTCCACCCCAAAATAAGAACCAGAAGCTCTGATACCACTTGTTGGGAAATTTTATGGGATATTTCACACGCACAGCGGAAGCAGAAATTAATAAATAACTCACAGCAAAGACAATAAGAATTTTACGTGGTTCGGTTTCTCAATAAACCTATATCCACGATCCATAATGGATAATTCACTATAACTCTTATAGTTACACAATACAATTTTTGGATGGACAAAATTGTAAACCCTCTCTCACACAACACCCAATAATCCAGTACACCATTTTCTCACAGTGAACAAAGATTAAAGAAATGTAGGATAATTTTTGGACGGACAAAAATTATCAAAACCCTCTCACTCATATGCATAAAACTTTCTCTCTCTATTTCTAATTTTATGTAATGTTATATCTTCTTCCTTACATCTCCTGCCTATTTATAGAAAGGATATTTTACTATTTATATACTGTGCGCCAGGTGTAAATTCTAAATTTGCAGCTGGGCGGTGGGTTGGTGCAGCTTTCAACTAACACGTTTAAAAAAAAAAAAAATTCTTCTTCTTCAATTTTTTTTTTTTTTTCATTTGTTTTTATTAGGTATATGGGGCCCATCATGTTGGAAGGACCCACAACCACTAACATGCTTGTGTGTGAGTTTGTACTTATTACTGTTAGGGTGATACTTTTCATTTTATTATTTTGTATCAAATTGTATTTTATTTTTTATGTTATTTTATTTTCTCTTGTTGGAAGTTTTGTTATGTATTATCTTGTTGGAAGTTGTTTTTTTTTGTTATGAATTTGGTAATATGTTTGTGCACTATTACGTTTTAGATGCTCGCAAAAAGGACAGTGGTTTGTCACATTGTTCCACTATTATAGTCACAATTTTTTAAAACCAATTATATGACAGTTAGATATTTTATTGAACATTTGCGATTTGCGAATCATTTTATCCTTATTAGAATAATTGATTTTATATCAAGTCTTTTTCTATTTAAATTTGTATTCAGCCACTGGCGATTAATAAAATTTAAATTTATTTCAAAAAAATAATAAGTAGGCGTATATCAAGGGTGAAATCAAAATTTATTAAATAAAATATATTTTTATTTAATTTATTAAAGAAATATTAAAATTAAAATTAATAAATTTATTATTTTTAAATTAATATTATTCCTATGAAGTTTTTAACATTTCTCATGCTCTAAACAAACAGCTCCTAAGTTTATGGATAAGCTTTGTTTCAAAGATAAAGATTTTTATCAATGGTTTTTCTCGAAAAATTTATATCAATGTGAACTTAAAATATAAATTTAGTTTTCTATGATTAGCATTAATAGCAATGCTAGTTCACGATCCGAATTTAGCTAAGTTGATAGAGCGGAGAACTGTATTGACAGTTCTGTAATCCTTAGGTCGCTGGTCCGAATCCGGTAGTTAGGAATTCGTTCTTTTCAACTTTTTGCCTCAATTTCTCTTCAATTTCCACTGTTTTTCTCTCTCAAGCTTTTTTTTTTCCTCAAAAATATAATTATTGTTAACTTAGACTTTAAAGAGTACTTTATTAATTTATTTTTACTTAGGATTTTCAACTGCACAATTGATTTCTTAATTGCCTTTTTTTTAAAAAAAATTATTAACCAAAAAACTTTTAAGAGTGATTTTGAATATGTTTATGTAGATATTCAGAGGAATATGAATGCATATTATTTTTATGAATCCTAATTTAGTAACTTAAAACATTTATACATCAAAAAATGTTTATTTTTATGAATCCTAATTTAGTAACCTAAAACATTTATACATCAAAAAATGTTTGAGCTAGTTAGCTATTTGTGAATTGCAAAATTATAAACTGTCTTATGTTAAAATCTCAAGATGGGCCTTTGGCCCAAAACAAAGGATACAAATTAAAAAATATTATTGTAATGCGGGACTTCAATAGTGTTATATATAGCTATTCTGTCCCCATATGATGGCCCGACTCAAACTCGTCATTTTGAATTTGATCCATAACCCATTTAAATTAGGGTATAGCTTGAAAATGATCCTATCCAAGTAACTGAAACCCGAAGGAAACGAATCCATGGTCAATTCGTTCAACCCAATGATCCGACCCAATGACTCAATATAAATTAATTTCATTTAAATAATTATTTTTTTTTAAATAAAATGAATTTTATAATATTTGTTATTAAAACTACTTGATACTTGTTTATAGATCCAAACTTCACTTGATTCTCCAAGCTTTCTAATATATATTAAAAAATACAATGTTAAAGGTGATAGTAAAACTTAAGACCTTTAGTATTGAAAATCTTAATCAACTACCAAAACTACTTAAATAATTTTGCCAAGTTTTGATGCTAAAATATATTTATATTTTAAAATATTTTCTACTAAACTTTATATTTAATTTTAAGTTAATTGTTTTATAATGTTTAAATATATATTAAAAAAATATAATGCTAAAGTGAGAATAGAACTCAAGACTTTTTGGTATTTAAAATCTAAATTAACCACAATATCACTTAAGAAATTTTGTTAAGTTTATATATTAAAATACATTCATATTTTAAAATATTTCAAATAAAATTTTACATATAATTTCAAATTAATTTGATTTTATATTTAAATTTAAATATTTATTAAGTTTTGAATAAATTATATATACTTTTTAGTTTTTTTCTTATAATTTTTATTATTGGCTAGTAGACTACTACTAAAAATTTATATTAATTTTCATATATATAATTCAAATTGGATTTCATATACACTACCGGAAATACCCTTATTACTGATAGAATATTCCGCCGGTAATAAGGATTTTTTCATTGGTAAATATCTTTACTGACGGATTACCGACCAAACGTATTTGTCGTCAAAATCATAAAATATATTCCGTCGCTAATATACCGATGAATATCTCGTCGGTAATAATGTCAATAAAATTTACCGATGGAAAATACCGTTGGTAATTAATTAAAAAAATAAATAAAATAAATAAATTCCGTCGGAAATCCGTCGGAAATTAATTGAAAATTAAATAAATAAAAAATTAATTCCGTTGGTAATCCGTTGGTAAAAATTGAATATGATTTTTTTTTAATTTATAATTTAATTTTATTGCAATTATATTAAAATTCTCAAAGTTATAAATATAAAAGTAAAAATGTTAATTTATATTAATGTAAATAATAAATATACAAAAAATATTAGTGAAAAATTTTACATAAACATAACAAACTATAATATGCTAATATAAAATTTTAAAAAAAAATCTACAAGTAATATTCTGTCGAAAAAAAAATCTAACTAAAATTTGTAGTATCTGTAGCGTGATCATTGATGCCAGCCAGATCATCCAATAAATAATCATCATCATCAACACCATCTCCTAGAACAGGCGGACGAGGAGGCTGATGCTGGTCTGAAGCATGTGGAACAAGCGAAACAACAAGCTGTGATAGTAAATTAGGTGGTAAAGGTATCCCAGTGGCTACTGATACGTTCCGTATCCACTCCCCCATAGGCCTCAACCTCTCAGTTATTTGCCGGTCCACCTCCTGCTGTATGTCCTCGGATGAAGGGGGCGGTGGGGGCAGAAGTATTGGCATTGGGATGTTCATAAAAATACGGTGCCTGAGAACCAATTCTGTAAATCCTATCATTCGTCTGTCCCCCAACAGCCTTAAGGTATAAGTCCCTCTTATTCACCTGATGAGGATCTGTGGATCCAAGCGCTGGCTGCGATAACTGCTCACGGAGGTTATTGCTATTCTCCTGCATTTTATACAATATTAGTGATTATCATAATAATATAACATTATTAAAAATTATTAAAATTTTTAATTTAATAATTTCGTTACTTACATGAATCCTCTGTGATCTAGTATCAACAAACATCTGCCTGTCATTCTTCTTCGTGTATGTGCGCATGAAGATCTCAATGGGTAGAGGCTCACATCCCAATTGCCGAGCCTGTTAAGAATTAAAATAAATGACCTAGTAAAATAAATAACTTTAAACAAAAATTAAAAAATGAATGAAAATAATTATCATCCGTTTGGTGTGCTCCTCGTGGGGGTATAGACCCTCTAATGTGTAAAGACGGACTATATCCTGGTTCGCCTTTCTCTGTCTTCCTGTTCTTGTAGGCCTAATGAGATAGCTTTTGGAACCTGGAACTTAATGCTGATGCCATCTCTCCCAGGCCTTATCTGGCATCCATCTCTTCTTCTTATAGGCATATCATTGCTTGCATCACAAGAGAATCATCCAGAATAAATGATACGCCCAGCAGTACGAGCGTATCACTGCCCATATCATAAGGAAAAACATACAGTATAATTGATATGCCCAGGGATACGGCCGTATCCCTGCCTGTATCATAAAGAATTTACACAATATATATAATACGCCCAGTAATACGGGCGTACCCTTGACCGTATCTGACGCAGCGTAAGCAAAAAAGCAAAGCCATTTTAGAGTTTAGATTTTTCTGAATATTATTATCTGCCCTAAAACAGGCAAAGTAGAAGTTTAAATAGGAGTCCCGAAACTCTAGACACGGGTACAAATATGGAAACTGCCAAAAATGGCAGTTTCGAAATATTACACCAGAAAAACATAATGATTAAAATAAGGAAAGCGCCACAGACGGCGCCTCAATCCGGGATTCCTACCAAAAGTTACAAACAATTCAAAAAGTTTTTATAAATGGAAAAACGGCAAAATTAAGGGCCCAAATAGACGGCGCCTCAATCCGTTGGACCATTTCCCTTTGGATCAAGTACTTGCGAGGCCCAAAATCACAGCTGCCCCAAGCCACTATTTTTTCTGCTTGGCCCGCTGCTTGTCTAGACGGCTCAGAAACCCTTCTGCAAAGGCCTCCACGTCAGTATCACAATTATGTGTAAGATTTTTAGGTAAAATCCACAAATAGCTAGAGAAGGAAATCTCATAAGTTTTAACGAAAACCAAACCAATTTCTTTATCATACAAATGACTCATAACTTAACTCATATCACTTAATCAACACATAAAACAATCAAAAGATTTTAAAAACCCATTCTTTGGTCAAACCCATTATTATCAAAATGAGAAAATTTAAAACCCTTTTTAGTAAATCATTTCCACACACTCAACATATCTAAATCATGTTTACAAATCATCATCTAAATGCATTTTATCAAAAAAGTTCCTTTTCTAGAAACTCATTTGGGTAAACCAAAAGAAAAGAAGAAAAAGAAAAGAAAACATCCTAAATCATAATCAAGCAAAGCATAGAAGAAAAATTGAAGAAGAGACTTTAAATTTCAAGTTTTACCTTTGGAGTTTTCCTTTTGATGGTGATTTGCTTTGATCAAATGAAGATAGAAAGAAGAAGAAGAAGAAGAAGAGTTTTTGATCTTGATAGCTTTTGTAAAAATGAAAAAGATGATAGCTAATTGGTGTTTGACTTAAAATGAAATGGATGACTATGATTGAATCAAAGAAAATGAATGGCTATAATTATATAGCTTCCAAGAGAAGCTTTACAATTTCTATTTAATTATAAATCACTTGAAAATAGGATGATGGATGTTGTCTTGATTCAATGAACCTTACAATATAGCTATTATAAAAATGGTATTAGTGGAAAATGGGATCCACTTTCCACTAACCCATTTCTAATACAACTCAAATCAATTTGGCTTAATTTTTCCCCACCATTTTGGCACTATGGCAGGCCACTTTAGGAACTTGGCTAGCCCAACACTTAGCCACATGATACACATAATTACATATATCAATAATCACTTGCTTATAAAATTTAATCATAAATTCAACACTCAATTTCATATGCAATATCATTGAATTTAAACTTTCTAAACATATTAGCATTCAATCTAATTCTTCTTTAAATAAATTAAATTATTTATGGTCTAGAGTATTACATAAATCTCCAAATATAATTCACATGCCAAACCATGCATTGGTAAACAAATCAGCATTTGGCATTCAATTTAATGGATACTTCCGCCAGTGCTTCCATTTGATTTCATAGCTAGATTTACATCCTTATAGTCTTGTAAAAGCTTACTACAAGAAAAATCGAAATTAGCTACTAGAAAAAATAGTCATTAATCACTTAATTTTAGTAGCTAAATAAAAACAACGACTAATTAGCGACTAAAATTTGTAGTCTCTATTTTCCTAGTTGCTAAAATTTTTTAGTCATTATTTTATCGCTAATTAGAGATCAACGTATTATAGTAGCTAATTAGTGATCAAATAAGTTAGTCACTAATTAAGGAAAACATAGTTGTTAAATATAACAAAAAGACGACTAAAGTTATTGTGATTGCTATTAAATTTGTAGTCGCTCATTAGCTACTAATACAATGTAGTAACTAGTTTTCATTTTTTTTATATTTTTTTTCCAGAATAATTGTCCAGGTTTTTTAATTTGTTTATTTGTTTATTTTAATTTTCTTAATATATTAATTGTCTTTTCTTTAATATATATATTTTTATTTTATTTTAATTTTTTATTAATTGTCTTTTTTTAATGTATTAATTTTCTTTAAATTAATTGCCCATTTTACGTCCATTTTTCATCAATAATAATAATAATAATAATAACAAAAGATAGAGGAAGAAAAAATGACAATAATAATAAATATTATTAAAAAATAAAGAGAAATAATAATAGAGAAAAAAAGAGAGAGAAAGAGCAAAAAAAATGATAAAGAAAAAAAAAAAAGAAATGATATAGAAAAAAAAATAAAGAAAAAAGAAGAAGAAAATATTATAAAGAAAAGAGATGAAGAAAAAAATGAAAGAGATAAGAAAAAAGAAAAATTTA
>CATKHJ010876066.1:0-13364 GCA_949750685.1 Vernicia montana
TCGACCGCTAGGTGAAGCCATGAAGAACTTCTAAAAGAATTGAGAGAAAAGAATTCTAGAGAGAAGTTAGAGAGATAGTGAAAATCTAACAAATGATGAAAAGTGAAAGAAAGTGAGGTGGTTACTCCTTTATATAGGGGGGTCCACTTGCATAGTAACTTTCACTGTCAGATCACTCGAGACGCGATTTCAGATCTGTTTCAAGTTAGAATTTAGCGCCGTCAGTTCCAGTGTGCTCGCAATATTTTTCTCTTTAATCAGAGACCTCATTTACCCAGATCAGAATTGGAAATCCCCTAGTATGACAAAAACACCAGAAAATCAAAAATACCCTGAAAAAGGGAAAACCATCCAGACGAATTCAGAAATACCTCAAAATTGATCGAGCATCAAACTGGACCTCCCAAAACATATTGGAGTCATCAGATTTGCCGAACTCATACCAGATATCCCCGAGTTCACATTTATCAGAATCACCCACTAAACCGGCCAATTCTGATAAGGGGGCAGCTGTGAACCCTGAATTTTGCACCGTCTAAACCCTCGGACATGCGAATAAGTCTCGAAAGCTGAAACAGGCAAGAAAGGGTCAAAAAATCGGACGAATCAGCCACGTTAGACCTGGAGGACCGCACAAGGTCCCCTAGGGACCGCACATGGCCTATGCGATTTTGCACAAGGCTATGCGATTTAGCACAGGCCATGTGCGGCCCTGAAATGGGCCTTGTGGTTCCCTTCTCCCTGTGCGGTCCCCTCCTGCCCTGTGCGATCCAGAATGGCCTGTGTGTGGTCCCAGAAAGCCCGTGTGCGGTTTGGACGCTTCTGGTTCATTATCCCACATTGGAAAACCTAAAAATCTTCCCTAGCTTCTATTCCTATATAAACTACCCTCCCCCAACTCATTTTGAGACAACTTAACACACTTGACTAGCTAAAATCAAACCTAATTGGTTAAAAGCTAGCATTTTCAAAGGCTTGGTACAAAAAGAGCTGCCTTTTAGTTTAAAAGTTTTCTCTTTTTTGGGTGGTTGTTTGTGGGTTCTCTCAAGCTAGTTCGAGAGAGTCCTAAGAGCCGTCCTAGTAGCCATTTGGAGGCTTTGGTTCCGCCGAGTCGAGTTAAGGTGGAATTGCGATCCGGTCGCCCACTCCGTCCATACGTCCCCAAGCCACGTCTTCAAAAGGTATTTTCTTCCTTTTTCATTATTTATTTATTTGTTTTGAAGTTTGTTTCGCTTCTTTACTGTTTTGTTTGCCTTTGTTTTCTTTTTAGCTTAGTTTCTTTTTAATTGCTTTATTCCCTTTGCATGTTCCCTTTTTCTTTATTTCCCTTTCTTTTAGTTCTTTTATTCTAGCTTAGTTATTGCTTTCCCTTTTTCCTTAATATGATCCCCATCTCTTCAATCCCTTTATTTTAATCGCTTTAAAAAGGCATGTTAATTAAGAACTGAAATAATTAACTTGTTCTGATCCCTTCTTGTTTGTTAATTAAAACTGACCTAATTAACAACTCGGTAATCAATTCTGTTTGATTAAAATCAATCAACCAACCTTTAATCAATGAACTGAAACATGATAAAAGGTTCAGACTAAAACAAACTTTCCTTCGCAAGAAGGCGAACTACGTGATTTTGATTCCCATTCAAAGGGATACGTAGGCATGCTTGTCTGAAAGCATCAAATCCAATTAAAATAGACTTTCTTCCTCTTTCATTTTCTTTATGTAATTTTGTGCTTTCTCTTATTTCTTTCATTTATTCTTGTTATTGGATTAATTTTGGGGAATGTGTTGCTTTCCTAGAATCCCATAAGGGCTAGAAAATGTATTCCCTATTTTGGTTTACTTTGTAAATTTAAGATTTTCATTAATTTTCTGTATTTAATTTCTTTATTACTTTCTGTTTCTTTATTGCTTTATTTCGCTTTAATTCATTTATATTGTTCATGAAATCTATTTTAAGTCATAATGTATTAAATTTGCCAAACAAATTAAAAATAAACTGAAAACCTAATCCCCGAATCCTTTTTGGTAATCGAGGCTACTGTACTTTTGCTATTGGACAATAATTGGAGTCAAATGGGTTTTTCCTTAACTTTTCCCAAAAATAAAATAAAATTAAGGTGGCGACTCCCAAAATAATTTTTAAAGATCAACCAATCCGAACTCGAGGGTTCCATCGTGAGACTAAACCCGAATGAGCATTTTGATCTCCTCTAGTGGATAGGATCGGTGCTCGAGCGAGGCCTCACAGCAGGCGCACAGAAAATCCCAATCAATTTTTATGCCTCTCAGAGTTGGCACATTACTCACCCCATATTTTCCTAGGTTAATTCTCTCCACTTTGGTAAGATTTTTGCACCATAAAAACATTTCATGGCTAAGATAAGGTTCCATTGTGAGAAAAAGCAAAATATAACAAAATAGTTGTTTAAAAGCAAGAAAAAGAGCGAAAAAAAAATAATTTTTGAAAACCCAGTTCTACAGACTATAAGCATTAGAGGGCTCTATATATTGAGAAAATTTTAAGCCATCCTCCAGGCCCAGACGCGCGCCGTGCTGCTCGACGCCCGGCATGCCGCCATGACCCGCGACACGCCAAGCATGCAGCCCAATGCCGCGGCACCGGTGGCGTGCCGCCGGTCTCTATTGATCGTATTTTGCCTCTCGGTAAATTTTGGCAATAGTCCATAAAGGTTTAGCATGGTTTCAGGCTTCCAAAGATGTATTTTTTAAGTCAAAATTAGTGCAGAATTAATAGAAAAAGAAAAAAAAAGCGAGAGAAAAGTATAAGAAAAAGCATAATGGAATGTTACTAAAGTCATAAGATAATATATATATATCATATCATGTTCATAAAAGCATAACATAAAAGTACATAGTCATCCTGACAGATATACATACATGGCCTACATGCATATATAGCATATGTAAATACATAATAAACAGGTCACTGGCAACTACGTCTGGATCTGCGACACCTCTGTCTACGTTCCTCCTCACGCTCCTCTACCAGCTCATCTATTCATAAAGGAGGTGGGTCATAGCAAAGGCATATCTACCCAAAAGGTCGTAGTGGTGGCGGGCAAACAAAAAAAAAATGGAAGTCAGACCAAAGTCATCGAAAAGCAAGTAAAGAGCAGCTAAATGGATTCATACCTCTGTAACATTCTCGGGAATGCTAGGAAAGAAGGCTGGTCGGCTATTAGGCAGATTATAGCTACGTTCCTCACCATCATAAGAAATATAATTCAAATGAGCAGAAATCCAGATCAAACCAGAAGATGGAGGCATTGGGGCAGTTGAATTTCCCATAGAAACATCAGGATCCAGAACTGAACCACTAACCCAGTAACGCGAAGGACCAGCCATAAAACCTAATGCACCAGCCCTAGGACCCATGCTCTCACCTCTAATAGAGGCATAACTACTAGCTCCAGAAGGGGATCCTCGTGTAGTATCTGAGCCAAATCCCCGATGCATCGGCTTCCGTGGTACAGACAAGGGAGGTATGCCCTGCATCAAGAAAGTCTCGCAGAACTCATCATAATCGGCTTCAGGGACTATGTAATCCATATAAGGTACCCTTGTAAACTAGTCATCGTCTCCCAGGATAGCCATACCATATCTCATGTCTATAGGAGGCTGTTGCGGCATGACTCTCTCTTCTGTCATCTGTGCCCTCACTCTCTCTCCAAGAAAGAACATCCTCATAGCCTCACAACGAAGCAAGAGGCGACAAGAAGATAAGTCCAAACAAGGCCTGATCCGATCAAGTAGCCACACTATTTGTCTCTGAAATAGACTTCATCTCACCTGCAAAACAGATCGTAGAATAAGAATTGAAATGCAAAGAAGTCAATTTAGATAGAATTCAAATAAAGGATACCTGATCTACTCTCAGAGTACCAAAGGTCCTTGTGTAAACATCAAACGTCGGTGCTAAAAATCCACCTCTGTTAGACAATCTCTAGATGCATCCATATGGCAGGTCAATAGCAGGAGACTCTTTTAGCGGTGGGGTTAGCATCGGGAAATGCTCATAAGCCCAATACTATAAGGGCAAATTTTGACCAAATAAATCACCAGACAGGGGGTAGGCAAAAAAAAAAAAAAAAACTATTAGATGACATACAGTACTCACCTCTAAAACAATAGAGGTACCATCATGACCACAAAGTGTCCCATGGGAAACACAGCCAAGTTCATTATATAAGGCGTAAAGACCAGAACCTCCCCAATCCAATTAACCAATCTCATCCAAATTCACCAAAGATCGCAAAATGCTCATATTAATGCTATCTTTGTTGTTATGCTAGAAAGTGCAGCTCAATATAATTAAGGCACAAAGCCTAGCACCTTGATCGATAGTATACCGATCTGGTGCCTGCCTTATGGTCATCAGGGTGGGATGGAGCCAAGAGCGTGGAACATAGAGATTCCCACGAGAAGGATCAGCACCAATCAAGGTGATCATCTCTGTGGCAGGAAGATCAATCCATGAAGTATAAAACTCAAGAGGACGGAGTCTAAAATGCATACCCGTAATCATGCTCCATTCGAAAGGAGTAACTGTCATCTCACCGCATGCAAGTTGGAAGGTATTTGTGGTGTGCCACCAGCGCTCTGCCAAAGCTTGAACTATAATAGTATTGATAGGCTGCTTGATGTCTAGCTCCAACCACCCGAGCAAACCAGATGGCTCAAGGCACTGACGAATAGCCTCCTGACCCTCTAAATAAATGCGGACTAGCACCATGACACTTCGGCCTCCCCTAGGTCTCAGATGTCCATGCTAAAAAAAAAAATATTATTAATTAAAATTAATTATTATTATTAAATTAAAATAAAAATAGTAATTATTTATTTTGCATGCAAATAAACTAACCTTAAAATGAAGAAATTTAAGCATACCTGAAGAGATCCAGTGTAGCTGACATGGCGATTCGGCTCTTTCAATAATATTTCAGGATCCTGAGGGCCAATTGTTGGTTAGTAGGGAAGCTCTATAAAAAATCTTAAAGAGAGAGAGAGAGAAACATTAGAGAGATAGAGAGAAAGTTTTAGAGAGATGGAGAGAAAGAGTGAAATGAAATTGGAAAAGGAAAAAGAGATATTTATAGAGAAAAGGGTGGTCCCCACAATAACTGCATCTTTGATTTTTTGATTCGCAGATCCAAATCACGTGGTTTTGGCATAACAGGCCCATTTTAAGTCCGAATTCAATTTCGTTTGAAGCAACAGGTTCGTATGATTTTTATCATCCTTTTGGGAGAGACGAAATCTCAATCAAAATTTAGAATCTTCTGAAACTACAAAAACTTTAAAAATTCAAAAATGGTAGAAAAATAAAAGCAGATTCGAAAAAAGCCTAGAAACATACATGGCATCTTATCATAATTTCGAAAGCAAGTAAGGATTTTTGTTTCTTAAAAAATGATTTCAGAACCATTCCGGTTCATGCTTATCAGATTCGGCCTCAGACCGGCCAAATATGATAAGGAGGCAGCTGTGAACCCTTAAAATTGTGCCCCCAGATGATCGCATTTCAGTTACGAACCCATAGAATCAAACCAAACACAAACCAGATCAGAAATGGGTCAAAACAGACCAATTTAGTTTCAAACCGGTTCAACCGGGGCAGTGGGCTGAACTGGGCGGCACGCTCAGCATGCCGCATGTTAAGCGGCACCATTTTAGTGCTGCTGGCCTGGTCGATGAGTCACCGATCGACCCAGGTTGTTCCTTCCCTATAAATACCCCTTCACCTCCTTCAGAAAATGGACCCCAGAAAAAAACTGAAACCGAAATTATACTAATTTATAATCAAAAAGCTCTGTTATTTTCAAATATCCAAAAATTACTTTTCCATATCCAAATCCATCACCTACCAAAGTTATTTTACTTTAAAAAAGTTATTATTATACTTTTAGACTTCTCGATCCAAAGCAGAGCTCAGATCCGGAGCTAAGCTCGTCCCATTCTCGAAAAAGCCAAGAAAAGCAAAGGTATAATTCCTTTCTCTTGCATTTTTTTTTAAAATTCTAAATTCAGATCTAGAATTTATCCTGTTGTTACGCCTTCATTTTGATCTAAAACTAAAAAGGTCTAAGATTTATTAATTTAAAATCTGAATTAAATTAATAAACCGACTCAAACTCTTTTTATCAAAACCCTTCCTTCGTAAGAAGGGAGAACTACGTGGGGTTTGATTTCCATTCAAATGGAATACGCAGGCATGCCAATCTTTGAGGCATCAACTCCAAAATATTTTAAATAATATTTTCCCCTTTTTATTATTTACCTACTTTATATTTATTTTTTCCTTTAATTAAATTGAGGAATATAGGTACTTTTCCTAGTACCCATAAGGATTAGAGGAAAGATCCTCTGTCTTATAATTTATTTACGCTTTTTCATATAATTGTCATTCATATAATATTTGCATCATATATAGTTATTTCATTCATCATTGTTACAACTGTTCATTCATATATGAAAATTACCTTTTTATAAAGTTATTTTGTACTTTAGCCAAACTAAAGAAATGTGCTATTTATTATCAAAACCTGATCCCCAAGCCCTCTTTCGTCACTCGTGGATTAATGTTTTTTCCATTGGAATAAAATAAATATTTTGGCGTCAATTTGAATTGGGTTTTCCTTTAATTTTTCCAATTAAAATAAATAAAATTGAAGTGGTGACTCCCTTTTTTCAATGACAAATCACAAAGTCCAATTTTTAAAAAACTCACAGCGGGTTCCAGATTGCGTGGAGTTTCTCCCGAAGAGCATTTTGATTCCTTTTAGCGGATCGGACTGGTGTTCGGGCGAGGTCTCACAGTTGGCTATTCCACTGGGGACATTTAAATATTTTTCAAATAAAAGATAAAAGAGGATTACTTTTGGTAACAAACAAAGTTTGGCTTTTGTTCAAAATAACTTTTCATGCATCATTATTTTGAGCTGGTATGGCGGTCCCACTAGCCGGTTAGCGGGCAGGGGTCAAGGGGCAGCGCCCCCGAAAGGTAAACGATTTATTTCTTTTGACACAAACTGATATCACTTTTTCGACCCTGATTGGACTTTCTGTACCAGAAAGCATTTTCCCAAAACTGACCGATTTTTTTCCAAAACTAACTACCAAAATGTCCGATAATTAAATTCAAATCTACCGCCACTGATTGGTAATTTTTCAAACTTCAGAATACCTCAAAAACTGACTTGAAAATCTTGAAAATCGAATCGAAGAGTGAAAAGGTCCGAAACCCGAGATAGCTCGCGGACGTCTGCGTGCGTCCGTGAGGAAGTCTAGCGGACACCGCGAGGCAAGTCAGACGTCTCGTAAACACCACGCGTTCGCACTGACGCTCCTAACACACGTCGTACTGATGCGTGTTAGATGCGTCAACATGGAGGCAGACGTGTCAGCCCTGTACTGACATGTCCGCTAGTCTTTCTGGCGGACGTCTATGAGATTACCTCGCGGACGCACGTGATTCTCATGAGCGTCTGCGAGCGCGTTTGGTGGCTCTTTACCTTTTTGCGAAAAAGACCATTTTACCCCTCCTTTAACCCAGTTTTTAAGCTCTTTTTGGTCTTTTTACCCCCCAATCTATTCCTATAAATGCCAAACTCCTTCACCATTTCAAAACACATCTTGAGCATTTTTTGATTGCTATCCACTTGCTCCCTTCTCTTTCTCTCTCTCTAATTAATTTTCCCACACTCATTTTGAGAAATGACAATTAATTAATTAATGAAAAATCAATTTTAATTAATTAATTAATTTTTTAATTAGTTTTCCTTCAATTTGATTAATTAATCACTTTAATTAATTAATCATTTTAATTAATTAAAATTGGATAATTAAGCAATCAAATTAATTTTTTTAAAATCAACATTGTTTTGGGAAATGGAACTCCGATTCGGCAAAACCACTCTCCCACCACTCAAACCCAAAAAGGAGGTATAATTTCTTACCCTCACTTAAACCTCAAATCAAACCAATCCAATCAAATCTGACCGATCCTTAAAACCCCTCCACCTCACCGTGGAACGAACTAAGTGGGTTTTGATCCCTATTCAATGGGGTATGTAGGCACGCTTGGAATTGAACTTCAAGCCTCAAATCCAAATCCCAATCAATTCCCTTCCCCATTTATTTTTAAATATCACTCCATTGTACCTTGTAAATTTTAATTAATGTTATTAGTTAAATTAATTATTTTGGAGTAAAGGAGCAATCTTGTGATTTCTCTAGTACCCATAAGGGTTAGAAGAAATACTCTCCTTTGCTTGTGGATGTTTAAATACTCGCTCTTTATTTTCCCATATATTCCATAAATATGCCATGATTATGCATTTTATAATTTTCATTAATTACTTGTCATCCATGAAATCAATTTTCAAGTCAAATTAAACTAAAGAGCCAAATTGAGATTATTTTGAAACCAAAAACCTAGTCTCCGAGCTCAACCTGGTTCGAGGACTAGTGACTTTATACTTGGGTAAATTAATCAAAGATTAATAAATTGGAGTCAAATTGGATTTTTCCTTATTTTCCCATTTAAATAAATTAGGGTGGCGATACCCGAATCTCTTTCAAAAATCAAATCAATTTTCTGAGGTGATAGCCGCTTCAAATCATGAGCACCGAAACTCGTACCTTAACTCCCTTAAAAATCGTTCGCCTTTCCTTAAGGCATATTTTCCCGAGCGAGGGGAGGGGCGTTCGAGCGAGGCCTCACAGGGACTAATTAGCAGTGAACAATGACATTTGGGATACTTTAGCAGTGAACAATAACAATAACAATTGGGGTATTTTAGCAATGAACAATAACAGTTGGGTTTCAATAATTTTAATTTAGCAGAAATCACAGTATTGAAAGCGGTGTGCTTCCTAATGTAAATAGAGGAGTAGCGGCTAATGCATTGCTCACTCATATCAATAAATAGTGGAGTGGCAGCTATTGCTTGCTCACTCATAACAGTATAGTGCGTAAGACTGATTAGGTCTCATGGCTAGGACCACCCCTCCTAACTGAGGCGGATACGCTCACCCTATCCGCAGGCTTTTCCCATGTGCACATATTCTGATGTAATACCCACATCAGTCGGGGATTTCTACTTTCAGTATTACAGTATGACCACTTAGGATCCAATATGTAAACTTTTCAATGTTTTGAAATTAATAGTGTACAATGATGAATTATATAAGGTTCAATAAAAGATATCCAGTGTACAATAACGAATCACATAGGATTCAGTGAAAGATGATTAATTGAAAGAACAAAGAGATTTTATACATGGATCAATTGATTCCTCAAAGGAATATCACCATGAGAACAATTTATCGATAAGAGTATATTGAGATTTCAATTTGAAAACCATTAGTTCAGGAAAGGATTTATTTTTGAGAAAAGATCAATATATGGAAAGTGAACACTTCTACAGTGTTTAAATGAAGTTCAATTGAATACTTGCAGTCAATGGTCATAGTACACCAATGGTCTCAATGAAGGAATTCAATATTAATACTTAGGCCAAAGGCCTCGATGAATAATTTAACAACTATTTATATATATATAGATCATATACCTCATTTAAAGAATTAACTCGAACAATTATTTCATTACAGTAAAGTAAAATTTTTAAAGTACTCATCTTGACTTCCTTAGCTCCTAATATAAGCTTTTAGTATACTTGGCAGTGATGCTCCTCAATTTTTGAACATTTATTCCTTTTCAGGTTCTTCATTGAACCACATCCTTTATACCATTGAAACAATAATTATTAATTACCTTATTGATTTGATTATTTCAATTCTAACTCTAATTTTATTGTTTACTATCGATGCAATTCAATATATTCATTAGCATATATATATATGCATATACAGAAATCTGTAATATTCATTAATTGACTTTTTGCAATTTAATACTCTTTCACATTAGATTCATATTTGAATAATCACATTCAATTCATTATTCATTATCCATATGCATATACTAAATGATATCATTTGGTGTAAGAAAGAAGCCAATTTTTGAGTAGAAAATTTTAAAATCTGTCACACGGTTCATCACACGACCGTGTGACCACCTGTGTGTTAGAGGTGAATTTATCCAGAATATATAAAGCTCATCACACGACCGTGTGGCCACCCGTGAGATGAATCTAGCAGGATATTTGAAAGTGGAGATCAAAGTACTTTACATTCACTAAGTCATATCTCACAATACAGACATCCACTTTACATTTTCTTCTACACAAAGCTTATACATATATCAATTATCATTTTCATGTTTTACACTTGACATAATTCAGTTTTTAAATTCATCTTTTGGTCTACTCCATTTCGAACTGTTCATTCAATCTTTTAACAGAACCAGTTTCATTTCCAGGAGAATTTCTCTTTATACACAATAAATCTTTTAAATTCCTTTTACAGATGAACACTTGAGACATTTTCCTACAATTTTTATATTTTACTTCTCCCTAAATTAAACCTCTAAACTGACAGTATGAGTGTTCTAACTTTTAGCTTAATTCAACACTTAAGTTTCCCAAATTAAGCTTAATAACCAAATCTAACTCCATCAAGCAAATTAATTGCAATGAACTCATCAATTCTTTCCATCCAATTCATAATATACCCATAAACATCAAAAAAAAAAATAAATAAAAAGTAATAATTTTCTTAAATTTTCCTTAGTAGACCGAAGTCATCAAGAGCAAGAAGAGAAGGAAACTTTGCAATTCCAACAATAAAATCTAATTAATCATACTTAGAAAGAGATTTGAAGGTAGAATTTTGAGATTCACCTTGAAGTTCTATTACCCTTGGTGAAGACAATGAGGGCCGGCCATGAAGAAGAAGAAGAGAGCTAGAACCTTTTTTTTGTTTGGCAAATTGTGGACTTAAAGGACTTTTATATCCATTTAGAAATGTTCAAATGAAATAGATGGTGGAGATGAGTTAGGAATAATCCAATAGCTAACATTTTAGCCCAATTTTATTTTAATACAATTTATTTATATATAGATAAATATGAACATGTATTGGGTGATAGGAAATTTTTATGTAATTTCCTTAATTTGTGAATACTTTGATAAATCTTAAGGGTGGGGTCTATTTTCATTAATTACTTTGACTATTACCTCTTATAAATCCAAATAATATTTTCCATTTTCTTCTCTTAATGGGTTGTCCATGTGAGTATGGTTGGCCTTCCACTTGCTTCATATATTCATTTATAGTTAACTAGCCATTTCGACAGCTTTTGCGAAATGACTGCTTTACGCTTCTTTTACTCTGTACCTTATTGTAAACGATATCGATGCAGTTCATTGACTTTATTTCATTAATCATATTTATAACATTGTTATGAATTCTCATATATCATAATATCATAGAAGCAAAATTAATTTAAATAAAAAAAAATTATTTGCATTTAATCGGGTCCCGTTTGAGTTCCATTCGATCTTGTTATTGCAATAACCATTCAAATTACCTTCCAATGGCATTACTGTTAATACTTACGAATTGACGGAACCTAGGATATTACATTCGAGCCCCCTTAAGAAAATTCATCCTCGAATTTTCTAGAATTTGTTCAGTGCATTTTTTGCATGTTAGTCTTCAATATTTAGCTTTTGTCATTAACTTGATCGAATTGTTACGTTCCATTGCAATCCTTTCAATAGGTACAATAAATTCATCCCATATATCTCTATTATCTATAAAAGAAAACAATAATTTAGCTTACATTATATCATTCTATTCTGTATGCTTTGATATTGTATGAATATTTATTTATATGATCCAGTTATATTTCTTGTACTGTATAATGCTAAACATTGAATTTTATTCCATCAATTCAAACTTAGCATTTCCTTTCACTATAATCATAAACAAAATCAATCATCATTAATTCCTTGTTTCAGTTTCCTTGAGATCATTCATATTCTTTTGTAACACAGTTCTAGCAATCGTATCCATTGTTTCAGTTCCTTTAATGTATCCATTGTTTTACTGTTTACCTACCAAGGTAATTAGTACTATCATGTTTATACAATCATTTACCATCATAGTTCATTCCTTGAATTAACGATGTGCTTTCTCAAAAACAATGTAACTCCGTGTAGACTATAGCTTCTTAAAGAAGCAAATGCTCCTTAATGGTGTGTAAACTATCACACATGTGGCTTCGTTTACATCCAATAGTTCATTACCAACAATCTTTCTTGAAATCGATTCTCTTTTTCTTTTCAATTTACAATACTTTAATTGATTTATTCCGATATCACCATAAATAATTTGTATTTAAACTTATTCACTGATAAACTTTCTTTTACTATGACTTTTCTCTATTTAGTTACAATACTTTTAATACGCACGAGGGTTGGGTAACTATATTCATTTGCCAATCATTTAATTTCCAGTACAATAATGATGAGGAGAACATATAGTTTCCTTCAATCACTGTATCTTATTCAACTCTTACTTTAGCTTATAAATCTATTGTTTCATAATCTCTTCACGTTTGTCGAATCATTCTTTTCCATCTACTTACTGTGAGGTTGTTGTTTCAATTGGAACAATGTATAAGTGTACATCATTATGTATAGCCACATCATTTTTACTAACTTTATGGGTCATACTCCACGATGATGAGATGTATGAACTTGTAATCATTTTCCTTTCTTTAAAAATACATATAGAAGTTAATGTACTTTACCATCAGTCATAACATACATTCAGTTCATATGATATTCATATTTTCTACGATTCAAAATTTCTCTTAAATTATGCACATATTCAATGAAATAACTTTTCACTCAATGTATTCCATATGAATCTCAATTATGTCATATTTCTTTTTATCTCCATATTTAACTTCTCTGAAATTAATTTTGAATACATTCAAGTTTCTTTAATCATCTCAATTCCTTTATTAGTCCTGTAGTCTATTACATCTTTTCAAAGATTACGTTCGGTCCATTATTTACTCTTTGACCCTTGCAAAATTCGTAATTATCCATTTGTCTCTTCCTTTCTTAACTCTTCTGTCATAATTCATTTCCTTGATCAGTTCCTTATATCCATATACATCAGTAATCCATTTTAACTATCTTCAATTTTTCTTTCTCTTTACCATTTACAATTTCGGTGTCCATTATCGCGAGTCAAATTCATCCATTTCATTGGTTTCATTGTTATAACTATTGTTGGCCCAAGTATGGCAAATCCTAGAGGGGGGGTGAATAGGATTTTCAAAAATCAATTTCAATTTAAAAACTTTTGCTTTGAAAAACTTGAATATTAAAACAATATTAGCGGAAGCAATTAATCAAAGCAAATAAGC